>UCOM01002669.1:0-23970 GCA_900474385.1 Ormyrus pomaceus | reverse complement strand
CCCCCCCTCTTCACCCCGCTTAACTTTTCTGAGATTACAGGTGCAGAAAATGTTCGCGTAACCTAAGAGACTTTTATAAAATCGTTCTCCGCCTCTAGAAGAACAACCAATACAGTCGCTATAAGAAATTTAGCCTACGTGAGGCTTCCACAGTATATTTCCGCGTTGTGTCTACTTGCCCATCTCTTTTTTCATTCATTCATCTCTCTTCCTCTCTCTCTCTCTCTCTCTCTCTCTCTCTCTCTCTCTCTCTCTCTCTCTTTGTCTTTCTAATGCGATCAGTCCAACCTTGACGACGCTTTATTGGATTTCGAATTCCACCGACAAGCAAGCACTTACCTTGACAAACGCATTTTCATTGCATTTCGCCTTTGACATTATAGCTACTCCGGATTTCACACATTACCACTCTAATTACAGTTTAATGACTCTACCTTTTTCATCACCAAAATATTAGTGCATTAAGTTCTATTTGCAATTAACAGCTGAGTTGAAAGAATTCTCGGGACTTTCAATTTAGATTTCCGAAATGAATCTCTGCAATATTCAAATCACTCTTTGAAAATGTGATCGTAATTTGAAAAAATCTGATAAGGCTTTTTTGTTGACTGTTAACTGTATTCGTAGCGCATAAATGATTTGTAAATTAGATAGAATCACAGTGGTAATACTTTTTATGTCTTATTTCCTGGTTTCATTTTCCTTTCTTGAAATAACCCAATTAATATATAAGTAAATAAAGAACTGACGTACTCGATGATTAACTGTTTAGTATGATCCAATGATTCATTAACTAAACTAAGTTTTCTTTGCAACACGTTATTATAATTGAAAATTTTAAACTCATCAAAATCAAATTGTAATCATAATTAACGGATACAATTATTATATCCAATTTATTTACCCATCATTCTTGAACGTAAATACTAAAAGTATCGTAAAATTTAGTAGATGCGGAGTAATAAGAGCTAAAATATTTATAGCGTAAAATTTTGTTAAGCTAAGCTAGAATCACACTTGTAGTAGTTGAGCACACGCCGTAAGCTTGTCCTTTTTCTTGTTGTATTTTATTAGGACCCCAAAGAGACGCGACAGCAGCTAGAGAATTCATCTTGAGGATGTTCGTCGACCTTAATCCAGATAGTGAAAAGATTATCTACTCTCACTTTACGTGCGCCACAGGTAAGTGTCTGTTGCTTTTTCCAATAAGCCTTGCCAACGAGTATCGTATTTTTCACTCTAGTTTATTTGCTTCGCATGTCAAATCCCTTGTATTTTTCTTCTACGCTGCAAATAACGCTTTATAATTTGTAGGTGTGCAAGTCTATTTAAATTCTTATTTGTTATAAGTTTTAATTTATTCAATTATGAAAGGAGGCGGCAGAAAATTTAATACAAATGTTAATTATATTTTCGAAAAAAATCTACTTTGGCTACTCTCGATAAAGATGTTATGGCAAATTTTTCAAAAGCCATTATCCCATGTAATAATTTGTTTTCCGGGCCTGAAAAAATGGTGAAATTTCGGAGTAAACTCTAACTGCATTCTCCTTTTATTTTAAATGATTTCTCAAAGGTGATGGAATATCTAACATACTCTTTTTTTCTATTGACCTGCATGCCGCATGACTGGGGAATCGTGGGTACACCGTTTTACAGACACAGAAAATATCAAGCTTGTGTTTTGCGCCGTAAAGGACACGATCATGCAGAGCGCCTTGAAGGAATTTAATTTGGCTTGAATGTGCTTCAAATCGAAGAGAGACATTTCATCGAGAGCCAAAAGTGCATGAGCGTTCATCTTTCTTTTTCGTCTTCTTTATCTGAATAGTCTACATCTTATATTTGTTTTACAATAAAGAACGTTATATTGCATTGATGCTATGATTTTTGACTAACGGTTCGTTTCATTACAGAAAATAGAATATATATAGCTCGTGAGATTTCTATTTTTTAAATTTCTATGGTGTTGCGTTTTAATTTATGCACGCAAACGTATTCAAAACAGATAAAAAAAATGTACGTTCCAAATTCGCTTTGTTTTACTTTTCTTTTATTCCGTCTTCTGCCTTTCTGACAATTCAACACAACGTGAAATACGAGTATCGCCACCAATAGCATTTTCACTAGCTATTTTACTTTGTTTTATCTCATAATCAAAGAGAAGAATTTTATTTCAAATACGAAATATTTTTTTTTTTTACTAAAAAGAAAACAATCTGCCGAATTATTTCTTATTACAAGGATTAATTCAGTAGCTTGAACACTTTTATTATTTCTTTATTTATATGTCTGATTATACGTCTGATAATTACAGAAAATACATTTTTCCAAAAAACTATTCAACTTATTTTTTTATGTGCACGAAAGGAATGCTTTTTAATTTTATTTAACAAAGGGGTAAGTGCTTTAACTGCTTATCTAAGTCTATGTGATAGTTTCAAAATTTTTATTCTTAAAAAAGTGAATCGTGCACTTCCATAAAATATTAACAACAAATATTTTCACTTTCTTGAACATTTTACATTCAATTTAATGTTGTCAGATTTACTGTGTTCAAGTTAAAAGCTTGAAAGTATATTTACTCATTTTTAACATGCTTAGAATACATGATCTAAATATTACTTTTCTTTTATTCATTTGTCGTTTACAATTAATATATATCACATTACATTTAAATTGAATATTTTAACTATAATACTAAAAATTGGCTATACAAGCAGAAAATCTGAATAAGCGACTTTGAGCGCCCCCTATCGGCGAACTTGTAACTAATCTGAAGCTCCTTCCAACAGATACGGAAAACATCAGATTCGTGTTCGCGGCAGTAAAGGACACAATTCTCCAGTCCAATTTAAAAGAATACAATTTGGTGTAAAATGCGCAAGCTCCTCGAGGACAAACCTGTGGAAGGAGAAAATTATTTTGCGCCAGCGGCGGTGTTGCTGTGCGTCGTCGAGGAAGGAAGCCTCAATTTTCAATTTGCAGCAGCATGAGCAACAGCGGCAGCGACCGCGGTACCGTCTTCGCTTTTTTTGTAGCGTCAAAAGGCGAAAACGTCGTCGCTCTTTTGCAGACACTCTCACGGCTTGGATGACGACGGCGACGATTCGTCATCAACCGTGCGCATTTTAGACACGGCACGGGCGCGCGCATCCTCTCTTCGACTCGCACCACGACTACCAGAAAGACGATGACCACGACTACGACGAAGACCGAGATCACCTTGACGGAGACGATGACTGGGACAAGAACAGCTCACTCGGCAACAGAAACAGGTGCAGCAATGGTTACAACGCGTATGTATATTAACGTGCGTGCGTGCGTGTCTGTTGATGTAAAATACTAAAACCGAGCGCGATTTTATTGAAGATTTTAACGGTTTGGGAGTTCAGAGCAGGAGCATCGTAAAGAAGTAAAGAGGAGAGCACGCGTGGCACACGCCATGAGGGGATATTTTAAAAAAACAAACAGACCATTTTGTGTGTACTAGGAATTTAAAAAAAATAATGAATATTTAACTGGGAACACGAGGAGAAAGCCGGTCATTGAATTAACAAAATATGTAGAATATCTTACTTCTAGGCTGGCTCCCCGAGCGTTCTGTCAGTCCTTGAGAAACGAATTTTAGCTAGTTTTTAAAGAAAAGAATGCAGAAAAGAAGAAAATATATCTCTGATAAGAAAATTATTGCTCGTCAGGGAATCAAAATTGTAGAAAGGTTGATCAAGGACCTAATAACGTCATTTAACGTCCTATTCTCTGTATGAAAAACAAAAATAATATTAATAATAATACGAAAAATCAACTCAAACAAACAGAAATAAAATCTCTATGATCGTTTACTCTTATCAAAATACCCTTCTAAACTTAAAAAAATAAAAAAAATAAAAAAAATAAAAAACGTAAGAAAGAAATCTCTCATGTACCCCTCCGACGAACTGGCGAATCCGATTTACTTTCACACTGAATGTGCTGAATTTGTTACCTTTTTATATAGCTTATTTAATCGATGGAGCTCGGCTGACTGAGATGTCACTTAATTTTTATATATATATGAGTACACAAAATTGATAGATTTGAGTAAGGAGAGAAAATTAAATAAAGTATAGAGAAGAAAATGTGAATTATTAATTACATATTGAGAAAAGGTCACAGCAGCTAAGTACCGCGTATTTAGCCATGCCGTACCACGTCTGTCCAGTGTCAGTCTCGGGTTGAGAGTCGCAGATAAAGAAAAAAGATTAAATAATTAATTAGATACAATTAAAATGAGAGATTGTGTCGATGTAAAGATTTTTCGAGAGAGATAGATACGGATAATCATCGACACATCAGTTAAGGTGTTGAGAGACAGTGGTAAAATTAAAATCGTTGTTAATGGATTTGAATTAGAAACGTGGTAAATTGTGTTTATTTATATTTTTTTCTCTTTGAAAAACTGCGAAAGAAAGAGTGAGATAGAAAGTTTGTAAGTTGAATGAATGCGAGCGATAGATGACACGAAGTAATACGAAATTGATAGAAGTAAAAGAATTGTACGAGAAGCTTTTTAATTATGAATTAGATGGAGACATGAGTGAGAGAAATTCTAGTGCCATTTAATAGTGTGGCTTTTTTATTACAGTCCTTTGTTAAACGCGAAGAGCCAAAGTATTTCTTTTTTTTTCTTTTTTAACTATGCCAGAAACAACTAAAAGTTCTTTCTGCATGTAACTGAAATTCACAATTCATCGTATAAATATTGTTATATATAATAAATATACAAAAATATCTAGATTAGGGAGCGTCGAGGTAAGTCGACAAGTAAATAAAAATGTACTATGCGAGGGCAATGAGGTCCATACACAATTTTATGTGATTCATACTTTTTGCTTACCCTTTCCTACTTCAATTTCTTCACATTTGAAGATAGAAATTCTGGGTTTGAGATTTCCTAGGATGCATTTTTATGTAATTCAACGCACAATTCAAGCAAATACGTTTGTTGCCAATGCTTCTAAAGGCTGTTGTACCTTTTTTACATTTCAAATTTTTATCTTATATGTTTGTCTATATTGCATACAAAGAAAATTTTGTTACTTTTAAGATTGAACTTTAATGATAATGTTTTAGACGTTTAATGTTTTCTATGAAATCTCTTAACCAAATAAATCAAACTTTTCTTGAATGTAAACACAACAAGGAAATACTATACTTCGTCTTGTTTGATGTTTATTAGAAAAATAAAATATAAGAAATGATGCAAAACTAATAATAAATAAGAATTTAAAAACAAAGAAACGAAACGAGATCTAATGTGTTGACGATAATCGTGCATTTTGATCTCGATTAAAAAAGCGGTGGGCTCTCAATGTAGTGTGAGGGCTGCGATCTCGATTGTCCTCCGAGAGCAAAGATCTAGTCTTCTTTCCAAGGAAGGTGTTTAGGATTGCTACGTTTATTTTAATCGTCGACGACAATGAATGACTGGAACGGCTGCAAATAGGAATGATAACGTTTAATTGATTCTCAAGATAAAGAATAGTAAACTATGTTTTTACGTTCTAATATATTTTCGAATTGATTAACTATATAAAAAGAATAATAATTATTTTATTGTTTAAAAATTTTACCTCGTAATTAAAAAAATTCAAGTGCAATGAATTTTGATTACTCTGTACTACTGTACAAACTATTTGCAAACAGAGACTAGCTATAGTTTAAATTTGTTAAAAAACCGAACAAAATTTTTTTCTCTTTAGCTAATACTTTTTATATTTCAATGCAAAAATTAGCTTTTAAAATTTATAATTTTTCATAAATTCGGATTGTATTTTATGCGTATTTATATTACTTTACAGTTTGTGAAAAGAAAATAATTGCGATAATATAAAAAAATATATATATACAACCTAAATGTCGATCAATAAATAATGTGTAAATCTATTTGTTCAAAAATCGTGTAGAATATAAAATATATAAATTCTGAAAATAGTTTGATATGCTCGAAGTGTTTTATGAAAAATATACATAAATTTCTCTTTACGAAATAAGCTTTTTCTGCATCACCAATTCAAAAAGTACAAAATTTAATGTTTCGAATGAGTCGAAAGCTGAAACGCTATCATTTTTATCGGCAACCCTCAATTATAAAGATGGACCAACTCTGAAGACGATACTCCGAATTGTCCCTTGGCTTATTGAACAAAATCTCTCTCTACCCCATCTTCTCATCTACTAATGAGCCTCTTTTCTTCCCGTTTATTTCGTTAAAAAAGCTACAGTTAATAGTGGAAAAAAGTAAAAATAATTTCTATCTATCTCTCTCTATCCATCATGGAGTATTTACTTTTGGATTTGTGTAAAATCAATAGGGGTCGTGCAATCGTCCCGTATATTCAAAACAAAGGCACGCATATACACAAATTAGTACATTTTGCGACGACATGGTGACCACAATGGTGCGCACAAAGAAAAGCTTTTTAGGAAGATTAAGAAGAAGAAAGAGAGGGAAAATAACTAGATTCTATAATCAAATTTACTGTAGGTTTCATAATTTTTGTTTTATAATTTAGCAATTTTTGCTATAAGTTTAGTGAAAATGATTAAACCTATAACAAATTTTTGTATGAAGTATAGTCATTTTCCCCCGCGTTAAAACGTTTTTCTCCGTGCACGGGGCTGTCGACATTGGTGTAATTATTAAATAATAAATGCGGCCCCCGACACTGTCCCTGTTTGTATACTTTCCTCTTCTTGAATTTTTTCTCGGCTCCATACCCAGGTTTCATCGATGTAAGTCATTTTAACTGTGAAACTTTGAAATAAGTTGCGCGGGAAACTAAGTAAAGGAGAAGAATATAAATGAATTATAAATGATTTAAGGCAAAGGAAAACATAGACATTACAAAAACGAATTAATGGTTTATGTTATGGTGATTCGTTCACTGCCTGCGCTTGCTCAAAGCCGGACAGCGCAATTTTATTCCCCTTTATAACGAAAAGAAAAAAAAGATAGAAAATACCAGTCAACAAAGAATTATGATACTAATGAAGAAAAAGATAATTTGTACAATTTGATTTTTTCTCCTTCAATGGGAATTTAAAAGCGAATAAAAAACAAGACGTTGGTTGCGACAACAACTTTCGGAACTTTAAAATGAGAATTGTTTTTTCTCTTGTACTGTATGTGTACCGTTTGGAAATTTGTACGGACATTAAGAACATTCCGCGGCCCATGGATTTGAACGCGAAAATTCGCGTTAGATTTTGATAAATAGCTCATATGTTGAATCTTTGTGCAGATTTCCAAATGCCTACTCCTTAAGTGTTATTATATTAAATAAGAATATAATAAATTGTAAATTATTGTATGTTTGAATAGATTTAAAAAAGTGTTATAGAAGGTTCAGAATTTTTACTTCGACAAGTTGCCATATTGATGAGCGAAGTAGATACTTCATTTAGGAAGAGTAGAATATAATAGTGCAATTCTTTTGTAAATGTAAATAATAATTTATACTTGTATACTTGGTTTGTATGAAAAATGTGTCATTAAAATAAGTTCTCTTAACTTTAACTAAACTTTATGCAAAGTATTTAATTTAACTATATCTACATAAGTTACTCTGAATAATGAAAGTCTAAAAAGTGTTGATACTTTTACAATTTTTGTTAGCTTTTTTACAAGAGAATCATTGTAAAAAAAATACCTCTCATTTTAAAGCCCCGAAAGTTTTCACGTCCATAAACAAAAAACAAAATAAAAAAAAGAGAAATGATTAACGTCCCGCTCAGCCCTTTCTATACGTATATATAAACGTGCATATATAGATATACGAAGATGCGCGAGTGCGCCGATGTTCTTGTCCTTTCTTGCGCTCGCAATTTTAATCAAAAAAGCAAAATACAAGAAAACAAAACACAAAAAGGTGTACAAGAAAGTGCAAAGTACCTAAAGCGTATTTAGAAGGAAAAGAACGAAAGTGAGTAAATAAATAACACAGGACGATCGACAACTGTGGCGCGCACCTCTACACACATACATGTACACACCATTCATTAATGCCATCAAGATGAAAAAATGAATAAAGTTTCACACGTGCGAAAATAGAAAGACGTATAAACGCGAGAATAAATATAAATAACAATCTATCCTTGGTTCACGATGATAATACTGATAATTACACTGATTATTGATAATTATGATGATGAAAAATGAGTTTATATTGAAGAATACAAAATATATAAATACATTGAATTAAGTATAATATTAAGAGATAACAACAAATAATATTAAATAATAATTATAATACTGCTTGGTTTTCAGTGCGAAGTGAGAATGCTCGAGACTGACGATCAATGTTTTAAAGATTAGAAAGAAAAACAAGAAATTAAGATGGATGAGAGAAAAAGTAATAACGAGTGAAATAAAGTAAAGAAGCTGACGATTATTACTATCTGTAGTGAAATTAAAGGATGCAATTGCAGATAAAAGGTTAAGAATTGTGAAAAAAGGAAGAGAATAGAGAGAGAGAGAGAGAGAGAGAGAGAGAGAGAGAGAGAGAATAGGAATGAATGGCGAGTGCGAGAATGAATGAGGCCGAGGATTGCAATTGCGGTATTATTGCTTCAGGAGGAGTCCGAGTCCTCTACTGAAGACATTTTTCGAAATGACGAAGTTTAAAAAGGAATAAAAGAATTGATGTACAATGCGCCGAGTCGTAGAAAGTAGGTATTCGTTGAATCTCGCTGGTATCGGTAATGAAGAAATTTTTCTACTTTCTTTGCACCTTCTAAACGCTTTATTTGTCTACAAATTTGTCTCTTGGAGTTTTTCATTGAGAAGAAATTGTGCATTTTTGCTAAGATCCATCGGATATTGTGACGCACAGTCACTTTACGATCTAGGCATTAAAGTATTTTGAATTCACTATGCAATGAAAAACTTTGTTCTTGGCACTGAATTTTGAAGAAAAAGTATTTTCTCACGTAATGAGGTAGACGGTAACAAGTACGGGTATCTCGGAATAAAGTATAAAGAAGAATGCTTTTCCTTTTTGTAACCAAGATAGATTTTAAAAGAAAATTGAAAAAATTTAGTTGAAAGAATTTAATTGATATTTAAAGCGTTTATACGAAGAGATAGACAGAAAGCTAAGGCAGACAATTCGAATAAATGTACACATCAAGTTAATGAAGATGTATGTAAGTTTGCATGTGGCGGTTCTGTCTGATGAAAAAATACAAATATGAAAGCAAGAGTAATATACATACACGCACCTCGCGCGCTACAACATAAATGAAAAAATATACTTGATGAAAATAAAAAAAAAATGATAATAGTTGTGAGAGAGCGAGAGAGAGAGAGAAAGAGAGAGAAAGAAATGAAGGAGCGAATGACGCACAAATTCGTGGCTAAACTTCATTTGTAAAATCATTTCTTGTCATATTGAAAAAAGTATAAAGTTTTCTCAAGAAAATGCGTAAAGTGTTGGGTATTCTTTCTGTGTGTAAAAAATGTAAACACCTACAAAGCCCACGATGAAATCAATGTTTCTAACTTATTTATAATAAATAATATACATTAATGAGAAAATATAAATGGATGCTGTTTGCTTTTCTGTAATAGTAGAGATTTTATTCCTAAAACGTTTCCTGTAGGTAACAAATTCAATATTTTGTAAATGTATTTGAAACAATTAGATAATATATTACTACATCGATTTTTCAAAAAGAGAAATAAAAAACTAAATTTATGTGTGCGTAACATGATTTTTCTAGCTGCGTTTATGAGGTATACAACAGTAACTTACTTTAAACCATTGAAATTGTAATTAACATAACACTCGATACACTTTTTCCACTGCTGTAATTTAAACATATAAGATTATTTTACTTAACTTTAAATCTTTAAGACTGTATACAGGGTAAGTATAAGATTTCTGTCGACATTTTCAAAATTTGATAATACTGTAACTAGTAACAAAGCCAAGCTTAGCTTATTTTATTTTAAATTTTTTGTACTTTTTAAAATTGTCTGCGTGCTTTGTTCTTCTCTTCTGTTTTACTTCTGACAATTTTAAAAAGTTCTTAAAGTTACAAATAAATTAATTATTTATTAAAAAAGCAATTAAAACAACTTAAAGCTGCTTTAAAACCCTATAAAATCTGAAATATCTAAGAGAAGATAATCTCAATCTACGGTGGTGTCAACGCTTGATTAGAAGCATGATAGTAAAATAGTGAGTTCTTTGTAGCTGTTTCCTTTTAAACATATAAATGCAAGTAGCATCCTCATACGTGCTTTTTTAGTGTGTACTACTTATTTTAACAATAATCGCATGTTTGATTGAAATAACTAATAAATTTTAAGATTCTGCTGAATGAAATGTAAGCACTTTTCATACTTAAACAACGACTCGTGAAAAATTTCTGCTTCCAGCGGCTTAACTGCTTGAATTTCTTTTTTCCGGCATTATTTTTTAAATTTTGATATATTTAATTGCGATAGAAAAAAAAGTGTGGCCAGTATCTGATTAAATGAAACTTTGTTTCTTTTTTTAATTAAGGCTTCTATAATTACAGCAAACGTAATAAAAAAAATTCCCGCGTGCGATGATTAGGTTTGCCAAAAAATTCTCGCGTCCGATAATTAGTTTTGCCAAACGGATTATTAATGCAACCAGTGAGCTCATCTTAAGCAAGATTAAAAATTAACTCTTTACATTAGCATGCCAAAGGACTAAGTGTACAAATTATAATTAATACGAGAGTATATTTTTTATTTAGATACGTAATAATAAAGTTCCATACAGGGACAGTAATTTAATATTATAACGAGAAACACAAGTATCTGGTTGGATTTTATAACACCACATCTTAATTTCAATCTAAAATAACAGGAAATTTCTACTGTATACGTGATTCATCTTAAATTATACAACGGCGTTTGATTTTGTGCTGGATGTACCTGCCAAATGTTGTAAGTTTCTGCGTTTGAAATTTTCGGAAATAGTGTGAAAACAGAGAGATGAATCGAGGGGATGAAAGGAATTGCGAGCGAACGTTGCTTTTACTTAAAAAAAAAAGGTTGCTTTAATCATTTTTTTAATCAACTGTAAAAAGAAATTATTTTCAGAAATGTAAAAACTACATAATTGGACTTTAGTTGCTACTAATAAAATAAGTGGGTACATATAATGTGTATAATTCTTATAATGTGTAAGTGAAACTTATAGGAAAAACTATATATATAATGTAAAAGCTAAATGTTCATTGTACAATAAAATTCGTGTTAATGTTAATTATTTAATGAATTTTTAAATCGATAATAAAATCTGTTATTTTTCAGTTTAAATTTGAGTCAAACTTTATCCTAATCTGTCAATGTACTGAAAAAGTATACTTTTGCATATTATCGCATTTCTATACGAATTTTAAATAATACTCTAAATCACACTTAGAATATACACAATTTCATTCTGCAATTATTTCATTACTAGTTGCGTTGATTTTTTTTTTAATTTCAATACAATAGAAACAATACTATTCGTCTAATCATCACGCAGAAAGCTAATTCTATTGTGTTTATTTTGCGTGTTAAGAAATACAAACTTTAAAGGGTATCTTGTTATTGTACTATTTGAGGGTTGTTTTATAATCTTAGTTGTATTTCATTTTGTTTTATGGAATACACTGAAATCCAGTGACACGTAACTCGATAGATATTTCAAAGGGACCCTCGTAGAGCTTATTTTATTCACTGTAATTAAAATTTTGCATGTGTAAATGTCTCGCAACCAACTTTCTACATAAACTTTCGAGAAACTATAGATCTTCGTTTAATTAAAATTACAATAACTTTGCTGCCTTGCGCATCAGATGGCAACCTAAAACGATCATACTGGGCGAAACGGACACCCCCTATTATTTCTGATATCGTTTTTATGAAAATTCCAAAATAAATCAAGTATGTTTATGACAACCACGACAAGGAAGAAAGATGCTTTCTCTATTAAGATTGAGAGAGAAACGTCGTTTATGCCATACGGTCGTAATTTTCCACGGGTGCGAACGAGGCAGGCTTATTGTGTAGAATAACCCGTCGGTTGTCATAAATCGCTATAAACAAATTGTATATATAAATATGATCAAAGTTGCTTATTTAACCGATTTTTATTGATTTTTCCTGAGGGTGTCCGTTTTGCCCGTCGATTTTGGAAGACCTCAAAATTTCAAAATTTTTTCAAGAATTGTTTATTATATGTTTAAACAATAATTCATTGCTATGGTTGTATGTACTTATTCATTACAGTGTCTACTTTAGAAAAAAATTTTAATTGATTATGTTTTTCGTTCTTGAGTCCATTTTTTATTCGTTTTTCCTTAAGGTGTCCGCTTTGCCCGAACCTCCCCTAATACAAGTTTCAGAAAAGTATTTTAGCCTAAGCGAAGGATCTTGCGGCCAATGCCGTTTGTCCGCAGTGATTAAAAGCTCCAATAAGATAAGCGGGCGGCAGAAAAAAAGGGCACGTCGAAAGGGCGGAAAAGCCTGCCGGGGTGCAGTGCAGGCGCACCGAGAAGGTACAGAGAGAGAGAGAGAGAGAGAGAGAGAGAGAGAGAGAGAGGGAGAGAGAGGGTGTGCGCGCGCCGGCGCAGACTCCTCCCTGACGGGCCCTCCTAAAAGGAGAGAAATCGAGCCGCTGGCGTTTATCGGCAGGAGAGGAAGCAGCGCGGACGCTAGCCCTCGTGCATGCGCGAAGAGAAAGCACGCACCACCTGCTGGTCTAAGTCGGCGCGCGCTTCTCTCTCTCTCTCCCCGTACGTCCGCAGTCAGTCACGGAAGCGCGCCAGCGCCAGCAACATTCGCTCCGCTCCTTTCTCTCTCTTTCTCTCTTTCTCCCTCTCTGTGTCTTTCCGCCTTTCTGCTCGACACTTGCAGCAGAGGCTGTCGCATTCGCGTGCACATCGGCCGCTGCTACCCGGACTTTTGCCTCGCCTCTGCTTATTCCACGAGTCGACGCAGGTAGAGCGATGAGTCTGCTACTGGAGGAGGAGGAGCTCGACGAGTGAGTACTTATTATGTCCGTTATATCGATCCTTTTTTTTTTCTTTTATTTCTTCTTTATACACCGAATTCACCGCCCAAACGGGCGAGGAACAGAGGGATTTTCGAAGCAGTCCGGCAGCGCTACTTCCGCAGGATCGGGGAGCCTTAATTTGTATTTTTTTTTTTTTTTTTTTGTTTTACTCAACTTTTTCAGAAGCTCGCGGAGAAGCAGCAAGTCTTGCTTCGCTACCTAGAGGCAGTCAAATGTGCAATGCAATTTTAATAGAATAATAGCCAGTAGAGAAAATTCCCCACCGTCGTTGCTACGCCGACCGAGTTCAAGGATTCGACAAGTTTATAAGTTGCCTAGAACGGATATAAGTAACTTCCCCCCACATACTCTCAACATTTCTGCTTTTTTCCGACTGAAAAATATGCAAAAGTAAAGGAAAGCTTGACGATACCCTGGCTCTTCATTCTCCGATGAACCGAGCGGCTCTCGATAAAAATACACCGCAACGGAAAGCAATGAATCCTCCAGGAATCGAAGGCAGCTCCGGGAAGGAGCGGCGGCGCGGCACTTTCGTGCGCAGTAGAATGCGAAATCCATGCGGGAACCCTTCGAAGGAGTACTCGATGTTTACTCCATTAAGCGCACGCACGAGTTTCTTCTTGAGGAGCGAGTCAGCCATCCGGAAACCCTTATCGATCTTTTTTTTGTATCAAGCCGACACTGTCGATCATTCTTGTTTTGGCGCATATACCTTCGCATACACTCCTGTACGAAAAACGCGAAAGATTGAGTGAGGTTGAATACCTATAATGTATATATTATATATATATATCTATGTACTAATATATATAATACCCTGAAAATATCAAGGACGGGGGCTCGACTGGCCAATGGGTAAATGAATTACAGTGGTAAATTCTCTTTATACGTTGCTTATAGGCGAATATTTTATGTAAATAATAATGTCGATGATTGATCTGCAAATGTAAATGTGTACAGTATGGGAATTCAGCAAGCAATTTCCGGTACTTAATAATAAGCTGGTACGAAGCCGTAGGCGTAAAACGATTAATCACTAAATTCTAGCTTGAATTCCATTTCGATAATTTAGTATTAACTGACCTTTATTGATTATCGCAAATTCGAACGCTGACAATTTTTGAAACATTGCAGTAACCAAACTCAGAGCTGTCGGTCTATAATAATAATGAACGCGACTCATGTTCTCATGTGTATTCTTTAAACTTGTTAGCTTCTATTCGAGCCTCTGCCGTCGCGAACGCGATCGATAGCTATTAAATGTTAAGTAACGTGTAATTAAAAATCAGTTACGTTTATTAAAAATTCATTGAGGGCATTTACCACAGATTGAAGTTTTAAAATTGTGAACAAGTCGATTGGAAACGATTGGGATGCCGACGGTTCGAGGAAGTAAATAAACTCTTGCTAAAATTCGTTCTCCAGTTTATTTGCTATACAAGGGGACACCGAATCCGTTTCCGGACACTAAAATGTGAACAAAAATCAAAATTTTAGTCGAGGCCTAAGCCTCGAAGTAGTTGCTTCCATTCTCAACGAGCATAGTTCAATTTAAAATTATCGTAGATAGCGTTTCAAAAAAGAAAATAAAGCTAGTCAATAGAAGTTTACATTGCCATTTTCAAAACTAATAAAATATATGAATTTTTTCCAGAGTTATGTTCGTTCAAAGTTTAGCGGTAAAAGGATATACTTCGCATTTTCCTTCAAAACATTAAAAAATGCTTCACAGTTTTTCTTCAAAGTGGCAAATGCCATAAACTCGTTCAACCGGCATTTGAAAATTAGAGCACGTCGGAGATGCACATTTTTTTATGTGTGTCCTTATATTTTCCAGTAATAACTGTCCCAGTAATAAATATATACCTATTCCACTCGAGAAGTTGAAAAAAACATCTTAAATTTGGTTATTTTCTTTCATTTCTAAGATTAATGAATTGGCTTATTTAGTTCCCTAAAACCTTAGAAGAGATTGTTTTCTTTTTTATATAATTAGAAAAATGAAAAAGACTAATTTTTGTTGTATCAGCATCAGCATCATCAATAATAATACAAGCCTTTAATCAACAAGTTGATTGTAGCAATGCAGGGAATTAATTGTGATTATTGCAGCCAATGTTTTCCCTATAACAATATTGCTTAATTAATGCTTTTTTAACAAAAGTTTTGAGAGCAGTACTGAACATTTTTACCTTTTTTAGAATTCAGGCAATTAATCCAATCTTTTTATATCTTCCCAAAATTGGAAAAATTTTTAGCTGAACTACGACGACGATGCACGCAATAAACTATTACCGCTTTCTCTATCAGAGAAAAATTGCATTAATTTTGTCAGTTGAGCACGACGCTCCAAAGGATGCAATCATTTCGCGCTAAACGGATTTTATTTCGGTCTTTCTAGCTCCGTTATTTCCGCCCATTTCCGTTCTACGGCTCGACTATCTCAGCCGATTCTAATTCGGAGTATTTACCGACAATTTCCTTAGTTTCTCCTTGGACAGATCGGTCGAGCCATTACAGCCAGGACAGATCCGCGAATGTCATTGCGCCTCCTAACTTGCAAAGCAAATTAAAATTAAGTGATTCCAGTAAGATTTTGTCAATTTAAAAACGTGTAACATTGTCCAATGCCTGAAAATCACCTGCACTACTTCGTTCACTTAGAAAGTGGAGCAACACCTGTACTTTAAATCAGTGCTAGTTTCCTTGCATAAATGCACACAGGTACAATGAAAGTTTTTAGCGTTTTTCTATAATAAACTAACGAATTTTACTTGAAGATAGCATTATGCTATTTGAACTAAGTAGTCAGTTTAACTGAGCCAAGGTAACGAATAACTTGAAATTATTAACTTATTAAACTCCGCCCTTAAATTATTAGCTTATTTAATTCCACCGTTGTCAATACCAGTTATAATAATACGACAGCCATAATTATTTGCCGGACAATGTCGGGAGACTTCTATTGTGTTTTAAAATTCAATCAAGACATTCGCTCGAAGGCTTGGAAGTGCGCGCGTGGCTTTTCAAATACTATCATAATAGATTACACATTATTAAGCTAACACATTATGCGCTTCATTCAAACGAAATACTTACTTTCAGTTTTCAGGAAAAACATTTCCTCGCACAACTGTTGCCGCATTTTTATTCAGGCGCGAGAACCTGCGACGCGTATGTAATTTGCTAAAAATTTACGTTTAATTCAATTAAAAATAGCAGACGCGTGCGGCATCGCAATAATTCATGCAAAAATTACGGAAAATTTAACGAATAAAAGCGCAAAAAAACGAAGCAGCCTCTCTTGCGCGCCTCCGCAGTAAATAAAAACGTGCGAGCGCAAAAAGGGTAAAGGCCGTAAAAGCGCCGCTGAAGCGCAGACGCGAAATCTGCTCGGCAACGGTGAATCGCAAGGAGGGAAGCGAAAAAAAAAAAAAAAAAGAAGAATGAACGTACCCCGTCGTCTCGCGAATCGATTGCGGGTTTTCGCTGAAAAAGTGCGTAAGTTAGGGCAAAGTAGAGCGAACTGTTATACTTGATATCGGCTCGCGAAACGGCGATCGATGCCGCAGCCATTATTACGAGGTGGTTTTCATAACGGTGCGTTTGAGTTGACAAAGGCCGCGATAACCGGACTCGTTCGCGTGCTATTCTCGTACCTTAATAGCCAAAGAGCTTATTTGTTGTCGCGTAAGGACAGATTCAATAATGTTATTATAACTATATCTCAAAACTTTACTTTCGAAATTAAAGTAATTAAAATGACATTTTTTTTTCTGTTTTTTTTTAGCTTTTCGCTTTTCATTAAGGCCGCTTAATTAACTTTCCTCGAGGGGTAATGAGTTTACGATGATGGCGAGGGTAAATGATTGAACCATGGCAGTACAAGGGGCGCATGTTGACGGCTGATTAAAATTTTATCGAATAAGCTTCCGGATTAGAGATTGCAGGTGCAGAGAGGACGAGATTTTCGATGAAAATACCTGGAGCTTGGATTATGGAGTGTAGAAGACGCTTAAAATATCGCGTTTAATTGCCAATCGATCATCCTGAACTAATATTTATCCATTTAATTAATACGATAAACTGACATCTGATAACAGGTTTCGCGAGGTTCCCTCGTAGAGAAATTAACGGTTTTTTCTGGTCAATATATTATGTTCGGTCACGATACTCATAACTTTGAATGAAAGGTTGCACATTTCTATAAAGTAGTATCAGTCAGTGAAAATGCGTCGAAGTCTGACCGGATTTAAGTATTTCTACTGTGATTGTAACTTATCTTTCACGCTTCGTTTCAACGACTGCAGTAACCATTTCAATGCAAAAATGATTAAATGCCAAAGGTAGTTTTGTTAATGAATAGCGAAGCACAATAATGAGTTTATTTTAAATCGCCTTTATTCAGTTTTATATAAAATCCGCTTTTAGCTGTATAAAAGAAAAGAGGATGGGAAATCCAGTTTTTACGTTATAGATTCGTGAAAAATGAATATGGAGAAAGCTAAAAACAAATAATACAGCAAACAATAGGACAAAAGCCCATTCAAAGGAAAGACGTGAAATTCAAGAGTGGAATTTATGAGAGCCCTGAAAAATTTCAAGAATATAATTGAATCTTTTAAAATTCCCGTTTTATTAGCTTTCGCATCCTCGGATCGTGAAGCAGCCCGCTAAAGTTCCTATTATTACAGAAAAGTAGCCTCCCATCCGTCACTGCAATTCCTCTCGCGTAAAAAATGCGTAAAAACAGTCCCCTTATACCATATTTATGATGTGCTATGCAAACCATATGTGACAAATCTATATATACATCATTGGCTTATCAAGAGACAATTACACTCGAAAGCACAGGCTCCAACAGTGGCTAAAAGCCAAAGTGCGATCGATGCGATTTGAAATAAAAAAAAAAGATTATTCAGCTCGGCGCCCTTTTGCGAGTAAAATGTTGCTGCGGAGGCCGTCGAAGAATGCCGGACGCATACCTCCCCTGTGAGAAAAGGAACTTATTTTTATTGCCACGGTGAATGCGAGAAAGCGCTTTGTTGAGCGGTGCGTATAATGCAATATATATGAATCAAAATAGCAAATAAAACAATTTATTTTATTTTTATAAAATTTCGCGCACGAGCCACCTTGAGAATTCTAAAGTTTGATGCCGAGTTTTGTTATAATCTACTGATTTTGATAAATCAACAAACGTAAATGAGAACGGTAAAAAAATCAAAAATCGATGGTGGCCTTACTGCAAGCGGATTAGCAGACTAGTAATGGGATTTGGAAACTGTCACGCATGAGAACGATTTTAAACAAGAACTTTTAAAAACTGATGTAACATTAAAATACCTCGAAAATCAGTGGATCTTAAAAGCTGAGTTGTTCTGCGCCTTTTTTGTTTTTAACTTATACAATATAAAAAAGTTTTTTAAAAACAAAATGTTTACTTTATAAAGTTTCCACGATCTAACGGTTACAGTAAAATACAAGTTAGCTGCTATAAAGAAACCTTGAGAAAATGCGAAATTGCTTTTCTTATTTGTTTCGAAGAAAAACTGCAGATCAAAACAAGTTACTTATCCTTTATTACATTGTACCCAAAAATCCTTATACGAGCATGTGTATCGTAAAAAGGCTCTTGCTTTACAGTGCATTATACACTTATAATGTATGGAAAATATGACTGTCGCTAAGCTCGTATCGCCGATCAGGAAATAACTAGAATATTACTCTTGAATCTGATTTATTACGTAAATAAATCGACCTAACAAGAACGCAACTAATGGCTGAAGGCGGCACGCGCAGGGTGATGATTTCGCGAGTATACAAATTTAACAAATGATGTAAACGCCACCCAAATTAAAAAGGAAATTTTTATTTACTAAAAAGTTTCTTAAAAAATTACTTGCGCGAAAAATGTAGTAAATGGCGCAAAAATGGTATGTCTGCTTGCGAGTAACAGGTTGCTAGAAAATTGAGAAGTGATATTAAGAGTATCTTGGCAATGTATTACATACACCTTCCCTTTCATCATCATCAGCAGCAGCAGTTCAGCAGTTGTTCCACTTCCCTTTCTCTCTCTCTCTCTCTCTCTCTCTTTTATTTTCTTTCTTCGACCTCTCGGAAAAATCCAGGCGCCAAAAATTCTAGCCGGTGACACATATTTTTGTCACTCAAAAATTTTCAAAACTGTTTTGCTCGCGCCGGCAAGCGAGTGCCGTTCGTTTAATTAAAATTCAATTCGAAGTAAACTCAAAGCGTATAAAAATAAATCATGACCCCGAGCATAAGGATCCGACGGCTGACGTCGGAGAAAAAGGTCGCTCGAACCGCAAGGCCTTCCCAAGCTTCCCGAAGATCGGAGCTCCTTTCGCCGTCGCTGCCGTACATAATACAAAGCCCCGCCGGCTCCCTTCGCGGCGAATCGCGAGCGGCCGTTGGCAGGGGCAGCTGCAACTGGTGGGACGGCCGGCCGAGGCTATAAAAGAGCTCTACCTGCCGCCTCGGCCGCTCAGAGCCCGGCCTCCGGTATCCTCTGCGCGTCGTTCGCGCGTTCCCTGGCGAGATGCCGACCTGTACTTGCAGCGCCGCGCGCCAACTCGAGCTCGAGGACGACCACGTCTGCCAGCTGAAGCCGCCCGCAGTCGACGAGCAGCCGGTCATGGCCAACGGCAAGATCGGCCAGGACGACGAGGAAGCCGTGGAAGAGTCGCCCGTCAGGTACAGGCTTCTGCGTGCGATGCGAGTGTCTCGTCGCAGCGGCCTCGGAACTTTCCTCTGACGCAGCCGCAGTCGAGACTCTGATTCGAGCGAGTGTCAAAATCCGTTCAGTGGTTTTCTTTCGAATCCGTGTTCAACGTTTAGCGTTCTTTTCTCTTGATGAACTGTGCCTATTTTTTTTAAAAAACGCTGCAGAATAAAATTAATTATTAATTATTAATTATTTATACATATATTAAGAATGAAATAAATGCGTTTACGCTTTTAATACACGGTAAGATAAATAAGTCGCGGTGACGTCGTATCGCCTAAAGCGGATATTTTCTAAAGCAGCAGTCATCGTGACGAAATATAATATCAGCTGTTTAGAATAACCGTTGCGTCAATACATCATAGGCAACAGGTGCGCATGTTTAATGTTATCAGAATACTTTAATAAACAAGGCGCAAGTCGAATTCGAAGAGTGTTGATTTTCTGTATCATGCAAGCACGCTGTTAAAAACTTATATCGGCTGATTAATACGATCCTTTTTGTTAGACTCTTGTGGAATTAAGGACATTTATTAACGGATGGGGTAGAATGCCATTTAATATTTTGTGCTTACACGCAATTATTAAAAGGTCTCTATGAAACTTTTGACATTTTCATTGCTTTTTTGCAGATATTATTTTATGCGACAATATATTTTTGTCAAATGGGGATTATTTTGTTTAATCGCCGACGTATAAAGTTTTATTCCTCTGGTTTTTGCCTTCTGATTCAATAATCCTCTGCAAAGAATAATCTTCGCTAAAAAGTGAAAATGTTACATTTTTCATTTTAGTAAACGATTCAGATTTTGTTGGCGAATTTATCGCTTATTGAATTTAATTTTGTTCTCGAAAAAGCAATCCCGGCAAGTGCATTAACGAAAATTTCATTTCACAATAATGAAAATGTAATCCTGCGCCTGAGTCTAACGTGACATTTTTTTGCAGCAGCCCCGCGAATCCACCGCTTGTCCACAAATTTTGATTTCAAATCTAACAGAATTCTCCGTTCGTCAAGGTGCATCCTCGCGCTTGGCTCTCTCCAAAAGATCCGATTCGAATTTTTCTACTTGCGCCTCGAATGGCCTTGAATGTTCTTGCTCAAGGCACCTTTTCCGCGGCCGGACGCCTTGCGGTGCACATTTTTACCTACCGACATTTCCAGCATCTCGTTTCGAGCCTTTTCTCGCCTTGACATCTCCTTATATCCTTGCGCTCGAGCGGAGATTCAATTCCGCGTGCAGGCTTCGACGAGTTGTCGCCTCATTACCGAGATTTGAACGAGGCAGCCTTTGCTTTGCACGAAACACGTCAGGCTGAAAATTCCCTCGAGCGCGAGAGTCACGGTTTTTAAGATCAAAGAATGTTTGCGAGGCATTTTCGTAATTTCCCCGTCGTCGTTCGAGTTTCAAAACCGATATCGCCATCGGCAGTGTACAGCTGCGTTTTATCGACTCGTGTTGTCGTAGTTCAATGACGTCTTGTTTTTGTTTAGGCAACTTATTCACGAATCCTTGAACTCTTTAAGAATTGGTTTTGATTGCGTCACCGTCAAAACTGTCTTTTAAACCCACTTCTTCAATTTCTTCACCGTTAAATTTCTTTTCTATTATATGAGTAATGCCGCCAAGGTAGAATAATACATTTGTTTTCGCATCAGGGAAACAAACAAGGATATTAATGAAGCGACTTATATATATATTTTTTTTTTTTTTTTTCCAGATACCGGGATGGATCCGTTCGTCTTCGGAATCCACACATCGAACTTATGGACCAAGATATCCTGTATCATTTGGCACTCGGAAGTGGTTCTCACGATCTCGTCGAGATGTTTGGAGATATAAAGGTACGATCGAATAAGGAAGTGAAAAATATTTTGCCGTTTTTTTTTTCTTTTTAATAAAATAAGGAAATGAATATTTTTCTTCAAACTATTTGCAATTCGATTCTTTTAATTTTAACAAACTTGCAGTTCGTGGTCTGAAATTGCGAAATAAATGATAACATTTCTAAAGCAATTATTTCTAAAGCAATTACAACGTGACTCTGAAAACGAAGAGAAATATTGGTAATAGAATCGCGACGTAAATAAAAGGGTATCGGTAAAGTAAATGAACGTAGGCGTTTGCCATCCGTTGACCTCTGAGATAACTCGCACACGGGGATGACATAATAGATGCTTTAGATATATACACTGCGACGCGTTGGAAAATTCAAAGTCAATTCGCGTGCAATCAATTGCGGCGAGTTTATTCTGAGATTGAACAATCGACAAGCGCGCGATTTCAAACTCGAGTGCAGTTTAATAAATGAATATAAGCTTCTAATAAGCAATTGGCGCAATCTGTCTTTCAAATGAGCGATCGAATCAGTTGATTAAGAGTCAAGCGTTATACGTAACGTCGCACTTGGAATTACGGCCTTTATGAAATTTATTGAATTTTGTTGAATTTTTAGCTGATACGCTTTGCTGATATTTTGAATGTTTCGATTGTATTTTAAATACATTTGCGTCGCCGTCTACAAATAATCAAGAATTATTTATTTCTGCAATAAATCACAGTCCCGTCTTTATTATCCTAAATGTAAAAAAGTAATGACCAGAAAAAAGTGAAATCTCGATAAATGCGTTGATTGTTGGAATATGCGCGATAATGCAATTCTTGAAACTTCAATAAAGTAAATGCCGTGGAAAATGAAAAATGCCGAGAGCTGTCAATTAATATTAAAGAGAGAATATTTTTATATTCTCATACACCATATATTGGCTTTAATTTACAATTAATGATAATGAATAGTTTTTCCAATAATTTGACACTTTTTACCTCCAAATTTTAAATAAAGATTTAAAAACGTTATACGTTTCAATTAAGAAATAAAAATTATTAATATACAACAGCTGCTGCTGTTTAGAAGAAGTGCGCGTGGAGCCTGCGTATTTACTTATTTAAATTTGCAGTGTTTCATTGATTTGATGATAAAGGTACACATTCCTCTTGCATTAAAAACGAGAATACGAACTTTAATAAAAAAAAAAAGAATTTAAGCGGTCTTTACGTTGAAAATCCTAATTGTTCCACATATTTTTTCCATAAATGACTTTTGCACTAAATCCCGTTTTAACATTTTTGATGCACCAAATTACGCCTTTTCTTCGACAAAAAATTCTTTCTTTTTTTAAACTTAAATTCTTATTAGCCTCGTAACCTTTGATTATAAGACGAAGCTTTTGCATTCCAAACTACCTGAATTATACACTTAGGAACAATTCCACGAACCCGACTCAAGTAGCTCGTCCGTAATTACGAATCTCCGTCGCGTTTCGCTGGAGTTATCTCGTTTTTTCCTTCGGCATAATTTATCCAGTTACAGTCGGTACGTTGGCTCGGTGAAGTTACAAACTACCCGGGGCTCCGCGCGAATATAAAAGTTCTGGCTGCAAAAAAAAAGTCGTCTCGTATTCGCAGTTTGTTTGCATGGGCGGCACGCCGAAGCGTATGGAGCAGTTCGCCAACTACATAATGATGGAAATAGGCCACAAGCTACCGGCTGGAACGACTCTGCTCGACATCAGCCAGTACTCCTACCGCTACTCCATGTACAAGGTCGGCCCCGTCCTCTGCGTTAGCGTAAGTATGACAAGGGGAATCGTCGTTTCTCACTCGCCGTGCAGCTGTTGCCGATGTGCATTCCTCATTTTATAAAAACACGTAAATTCGCTGGCTTTTTGTTCGAAATTCTTGGCTTTCTCTATGCTTCATTGCTCCGCGTAACGGGATTCGATTTTTGTCGGGAACGTTCGCCGCAGCCTCAATTTTTTTCCGTACGCAAGATGTAAACGTTGCAGGGGGCTCGTCGAAACTTCGGTTTACGGGACAAGATTTGAGAGTCGCTGCCTCTTGAATGGGGCAATTGTTATGTTTCACAAAAAAAGCTTTGACAGAGTCTCTTACGTCTTTAAAAATATAATTTTTATAAATGATAAATTTTATAAATAAACAATACATTCATATGTCACTTTTATATAATAATGCATTGATTATTCGAATTTTAAAAATACTGTCACGTGGGATTTTCTGGTGTGGACAGGTTGTGAGAAGAAGTTGCAACTGTTAGCTTGAACTATTTATTCCGATA
>UCOM01002668.1:0-23957 GCA_900474385.1 Ormyrus pomaceus | reverse complement strand
GGGGGGGGGGGGGGGGGGGGGGGGGGGGGGGGGG
Organism: Ormyrus pomaceus; assembly: GCA_900474385.1. Lineage (NCBI taxonomy): Eukaryota > Metazoa > Arthropoda > Insecta > Hymenoptera > Ormyridae > Ormyrus > Ormyrus pomaceus. The sequence continues at coordinate 23,923 of UCOM01002668.1, read as the reverse complement.
GGGGGGGGGGGGGGGGGGGGGGGGGGGGGGGGAGACTAAGCCGCAATAAGTCGAGGGATGAGCGCGAGATGTGGCCGAATCGTAGCTCGCATACTGATACCGCAGCAGAGCGGCCTTCTCTCTCTCCTCTTGGGCCACCTTGCCTCTGACGCCATATTGCCGAGTGCTGCGGAACTGTGGCTCCGAGATATTCTCCGAGGAAAAATATCGCCCCTGACCTGGACGGTTTTGTGATGCTGATGCCGCCGCCGCTGCTATCAATAAGCAAAATATTGTTTATGGCGCCTCCGAGAGGTTCTTTTGTGAGCCGGGCAAGCTTTTCGGTCTTTGCGAGGTTTTCCTATTATTTTTTATCAAAAATTTTTCTCTTTGCAATTTGTAATAAAACGCGGCTTCTATTTTCGTATCCGATATATGATATTGGTTTTTTTATTCAATTTTAGTTTCGGGGTATTTTTAGAATTTTTTATAGCTTTAATTCACATTTCTCTTGTTGGATCGAGTTATGAATGCAAATAAAAAGCGTTCGTTCATTTATTTGGAAAGATTGATTTTTCCCTTCAAATAACATTTTAAAACCAGAAGCAAAAACATGTAAGTTCCAGTATTTAATTTTGAAAATCCGTTAATAATGTGTTGGTTAATACTCGCTCTTCCTCTAAATAATAAATTTGAAGGGCAAAATAAGCAAACTTCTTTTACGAGGTTTTCATAATTGACAATGAGACAGACCTTTAACATTGCATAAGCGGTACACCGTCCCAATACCTCCAGACGCACCTAATTTACAGGTCGAAAAAGGTAAATTCAGAGCCACCCGAAGGAAAGAAGGAGAGCAGGAGTCGCAGGCCGCAGCGTATCTGCAAAACAGGAGCCTCGCAGCGAGGACTGATTACGTATTTACCAGGAGCGCGGCGGTAGAACGGAAGAGAAAATTTGCCCGGCTGGTTCCGCGGCTCTCCAGCAGCAGCAGCAGCAGCAGCGCGGCAGCGACGTCTGTGCGACTGTTTGAATTATGCATAGACATGGCTTGCCTACAACGTGTATTGTTTGCCGTATGTACACCGGAGAGAGCCTGATTTTCGAGATCTCTCCGCCGCCGCCGCCGCCGCCGCTCGCGGGAGATCCCACGGTTCTGTGTGCACGCACTCGTCTGTGCATATACCGTTGCTCCACGCTAAAATACGCGTTCTGCGCGAATGCGCAATTACCTCGGCGTCGCTCGAGGTTTTTGAGAATTTTTTATGCAACGAGCGAGCCGCACGTTTTGTATACCGGTTGTATACGTTGTTCGCGAGACCATTTTTCAAAAACTTCTGTGAATCGAGCCGCGACGCGCGGAACGGGAAAATTTTCATTTATATTGTTAAGTAATTTTTCAATTCTGAAAGTTTTTCTGTTCTCTTTATACTTGGTAAGAAGTTTAATTTAATTTGTTTAGCTTATTACAAGTTTTCTATTGTTTCAATTGCATATTGTGATAAAAACGTATAATTAAGACTTAAAAATAATGTAAAGGAGTACGAGCAATCAAAAAAAAAAGAAAAAAAAATGGAATATAAGATAAAACAAAAGAAATAGGAGTGTACGAAGAGTAAAGAAACGGAAAATATAAGAGCGAAAGAAAAAGACAAAGAGGCGAGAGGGTGTGGGAGAGAGGGGAGGGAGGGAGCGAGTTGCTGACTACAGGGATGCCACCCTAATTACCTCGGGGCTCGATAAAAAAAAGAAGCCGGAGAAAAAAACGAATTAAAGAAAAGAATGAGGTGGGCCGGGGGTGAGCTGCTCGTGACAGCCACCTAATCGGGGTATTTAAGAGTCTACACTGATCGCCGCTACCTCGTTAAAACGAGGGCGGTTCGGGAGTACGAGAGAGCCCCGGGAGAAGGAGAGAGAGAGAAGGCCGACGGGGGTCGCCTTATTTTTTCCTGGTGTGATAATGGGCTCGAAAGGATGAAGGAGGAAAACGAAAGCGAAAAAGCATGTCAAACGGCTCGGACGCCTCGCGATTTAGTGCCGCCTTGCTTATTTTATATTCCGATGGCTAAATAGTTTACATCTGGGGGATATTACTCACGCGAAATACGCGCGCGACAGCAACAATAACTCGAATTATTTGTTTACTTTGAAATTTTTTGTCCCTTTGTCTCGAGCCGTTTCAGTAAACAGTAGCAACTCTTTCTTGTAATAAAAGTCCCTCTGTTCTCGTTCTTTCATTATCTCCTTTCCGTCTCTCTCGCGGCACCTATTCAAGATTGTCGGACTGCGATCTCGATAATTTATTTATTTAGATGGTAGATGAGAGAAAGAAAAAGTAATCAAGGCTCCGCTAATGGATGGTCGCCTTTCCGCTGTAGCTCAACATGAAAGTGGGAGCGAAAAAGTTCTTTTCTACTTTGCGAGCGCTCGTCTTTCTTTTGTTTCGGTTAATTCTTATATTTTCTCTTAAAGTTACATTCAGATATCTGAATATAAATTTATATACGAAAGTAATTTTTTCAGTAATAATTAAAAACAGTATATTTGAAAGGAAATGTTAAGATTGTACTTCAAAGGTAAAATTTAGACCGTTTCCGAGATGACTTGTTATTTTCAATACCCACAACTGAAGGCGGTTTCTTTGTCACGCCTTTATATTCCATTGTACTTTTCATTTCATCTTCTTTCCTTCTCGAAATGGAGGGGCCATCAGATTGCGTTTCAAGGAAATTGAAACATCCAGCGCCTCGAGGAAGAGCAAAACCATGATTTAGGGAACGATTTGAGTTATGTGCTCTCCTGCATTAAAGTATTTCACATGCAAAGCTATTTCACATTTTTCCACTTTCATCGCCGCGCTCTTGTTGCTTTCGTCACTTTGAATTTTTCCCCCGCAATTTTAATGAAAAAATTATTCTCGCGATTACTTCTCCGAAAAAATGTTTAAAACATTTCCCGCCGTATCTTTCGAATTATACACATTTCCGTCGCGCGTTAAATAATGCAAATTTAATGTAGTTTTCCAAGGCAATGGAAAAACTGCTTCATTTATCCGTCCGTGACAGACACGAAACAAGATTATAATAAATTTACGCTATCATTTCGACCGTTTTATTTATCGACACGAAGCCACTTAAAAGTCGCTATTACGACTGCATTCGAAAAAAGCTTCCGTCCCCGTTGCTCGCTCCTCGAGCTTGCGCTCGCCATGCTCGCCTTATCGAATTGTTTTCCCATTAGTCTCGGTGCGCAGCAGCGGCGGCGGCGGCTGCATCCTGCAGTGTGCACCGCTGCCGGCGCAATTTGGCCAAATCAAATTTGTCCTCCCGGCGTCGCAGGCTGCGCTCCGGCTTTATATTATTAAAGCCAGCCATGAAAAGCGAATCAAACGAGAGCGCGCGTGGCGTTTCGCAGGAGGAGCGAGAGAGAGAGAGAGAAGACGAGAGAGGCAGGTAGAGAGAGAGAGAGAAGTGCCGGGCGGATGTGTAGCATGCATTATGTATAATACATCACGTTATTGGTTCCCACAGTGATTCCACCCTTGGCAGCCTTATCGCGTGTAGCGAGGCTCGAGGTAGCAGCGCCCGCTACGACCTGGGCCTAGTAAAACATAAGCATCGGAAAACGATAAATAAGGGAAACGTGGCCCGCATGCCAGCCTCTTTCTCCCGCCGTCCTCCTCCGCGTTCTGCGCCTTTTACCTCCGTCGCAGCTACTGGCTCCGCGCGCAAGCGCCTCGACTCCTCTCTCTCTCTCTCTCTCTCTCCGTCCCTCTGTCTCCCGCTGCCCTCCGACGCCATTATCTTCTTTTCTTTACATCTCGCCCGATGTAAACTCATCTTTCTCGCTCGTTTCTTTTACCCTCTTCCGCCGCCGCCGGGGATACGGGCACTTTTTTGCGAGACCGCGCTGCGCACACACCGTAATTTGGAATTTGGATTTTTGAGAAACATATATCTTACGGTATTATGATTTTAAATTTTGGAATTTCCCCGAGTTTTCTTTGCAGATGTTTAATGCCGCGAATTATTGCGCGGTTGCGTAACGCCTTTATATCGCGCAATTTATTTGACCCCCTTTCGAGGCGCGGCATTTGCCGTGCGCTAATATATTGTGCATAAAATATTTGTTATTGATAGAGAAGTAGCGTGTCTCCTGGGAAGGAGACATTTCATTTGTTTCTAAATTCGAAGGATGCCATGTTAGCTCCGGAGGAAAGATTGCAGCGGCGTAGGCTGGGGCATTTTGACATTTGGAAATCTGGCCTAAACAAAGTTGAAGACAGCGATTGATTTAAATCGGACAGTTTGCCTCGCCTTGTATTTGTCGCTATTAATCAAGCGTATCAATGAATCAGTGGCTCAAATATTTGTTTCCACATAAATAAGTCAGGCGACGAATTAACCTTTTACGGTACGGACAGTCAATACTCGAAGTTGTCTACCGATAATTCATAAATATTTCCAGCGTGCCTTATATTTTAGTTACCGATACATCCATTTTACATTAATCTCATTACAATTCTCAAACTCTCGATAAAATTCCGATTTTCGAAAATGTCTTTGAGAATTCTTTTTAAATAAGTCATCACCTGAAAAAAAATAAATAAATCAAAAGTACATCGAACGACTTAGCTAACGGTATATTTGATATAGTGCGAATCGCAATAAAAAGTTGCCAAGTGCCATTCGATCAAAAAACCCAAAACTTGCCGAGCCCCGCGCGAACTTTTGATACAGAAAGGAAATAAAGAGCCTCGCCGAAGAGTATAAGGCTAAACTCTCAGTCCCCGAGTCAAAAGGACACCTACGCGGCAATAAACCAAGCGAGGAGAACGAGGGACCGAAAAAAAACTGATCGAAACGCCTGCGATAGAGAGAGAGAGAGAGAGAGAGAGAGAGAGAGAGAGTTTCGGGTTAGCGGCGACATTCATCACGATATCAAGGCGGCGCCCTCGTTCGCGCATGTTGATACACAATTATGCGCGGCGGCGTGTAGAAGCCGCGAACGTGACGCGGACCGTTCCACGCGCGGGAGAGCAAGAGAGAGAGAGAGAGAGAGAGAGAAAGAGTGTGATCCATGGCTCCTCCGAGAAGCAAGAGTTAGGGAAATAGCTTCGGATAACTTGTTTGCTCTCGCGCCCGGCTCGCAGCTCTCTCTCGGAATACGAAATTGCCGCCGAAATTGTAAAGGGATGGAGGAGACTGCGGGGGCTGACGTGGCTCGAGGATCTTCGAGCGCTCTCTCTCTCTCTCTCTCTCTCCGCGGGCCGCCGACGAAAAACTCGAGATGCTCCGAAGATTTTTCTGCTTACGTTACCACTTTTATACTTCGTTTCTCGACTTCCTATTTTCTCCGGGAATTTTCGCCCGAAAATCAGTTGTAAATTTTTTAGATTCAGCTGCGCGACTGCTGAATCGTCTACTTTTTTTTGTGCATTGAAATTCCGCAAAAATTTCGGACGGGGGGGAGAGCGAATGAATTTTGCATCAAAAGCCAGGTTGAAGAGTCCGCGAAAACGAGTAACAATTGACTTACCGAGCCTCGTCGATCTCATTGAAATTCCCGGCAGCGAGAAAAAGGAAAAGGAAAAGCAAAATTTGCGTAATTTTTCTCCTTCTCCTTTGGAGTTTAGCCTCCGCATAACATCAATTACTTTATTATTCGTCTTGTTTCTTTTAGCTCTTAGTTCTCCTCGGCCGCGGCTCCTTCCTCCCTCTCGCCATTGTGTCACGCACGGAGAACACAAGAGAACTCGAGAGAGAGAGAGAGAGAGAGAGAGAGAGAGGGACGGAGCGATCGGCTTGCGGCACGACTTCTCAGAGTTAAATCTCCGGTTCGTTCTCAGATGCAATAAATTCGTCAGGCGCGGGCGTGTGCGACGGCAGGCAGCTTTAGCCGCTACTGCCTCGCTGCAGCGCGCGAGTCGAGAGGAACACCCGTAGAAACGAGAATGCGTCGATGAATGCAGAATGGATGGGGATCGAGGGGAATCGCGACGCGCTGAAAGAGGCTCCGGCCAGAAGGAGGAGGCAAAGTTGCGTATGTAAATCGCCGAGACGTTCGCAGGAATATTTGCATGGCCGCGACGTCCCACGGTCTCAGCTCTCTCTCTCTCTCTCTCTATCCCTCCTTCTCCCCCCCCCCTGCGCTGATCTCGCTTGAGAGACGAGATCGAAGCCGAGGACGTGCATTATACGCGAAAAGAGGAGCCGAAGGTGAGACGAAGGGGGGCAAGGAAAAAGGAAGAGCGAGCCAGGCCCGAGAGAGAGAGAGCCTCCTTGAGAAAAACAATGTGCGTGTTTGTTCTCGATGCGCTCCTGGCGCGCGTTTTTCTTATTCGGTGTCTATGTGTATGTAAAAGGGAGGAGGCTTTGGAAATTGTTAGCATAATGAATTGACTAAGTTATGTGGCGGCGACGCACAGTAGGATTGTATGCCGTCGGGAAACGCGATGCCTTTCTTTTACGTCCTGACGCGGGGTATTGAGCTTTTGAATTTATTTGACGGATCCGAGCAAATGACAATGCTAAACGATTGTTCGAACCAAATTCTATTTAAATACTTTTTAGAGAATACGAGTGCGGGTATTTAATTAGAATGGATATATAAAGTCTGGTCATTGAAATTGAAAAGACATTCATTATTTATTTTACATTTAATCTCAAACATTTGAATAGAGTCTTCGACTGAATTTCAAAATTAAAAAAATAAAAATTTTTTGAAAATAAATAAATTTCTTTTATACGAACCGTGCGACATCTGTAAGCTACTAAGAGCATTTAAAAAATAATTTTAATATCTAAGGGAACGTTAGCACGCTCCGATAATTCACAATGTTTTTCATTTCCTTTAATAAAGCAGAAAATTACAAAGAAACCAAGAAAAGACGGTGCCCCAGGCCGGGGCACGCAAAAAAATTTTAAAAACCTGGAGGGGGGGGGGCAGCAGCAGCGAGGTGCGAGCTACTAGCGAACCCGGGCAAGTAGAAAAATGCAGATACGACGAGACGTGAAAACATTTCCTTTACTTATAAAACAAACGGCGCCCTCTCTCCCTGGCGACGCGCTCCGAAAAAAATGCTCGGTCTCTCATTGTAAATTCATGCGGAATACGCCGAGCGCTACAAAAAGAAGTATCTCCGCCGGAATCAAGCGCGAAGCACACTCTCGCGCGCATCAGCGGCGGCAGCAGAAGAAGACGCGGCGCGGAGGAGATGCAACGCAGGAAAAGGCAGCAGGGCGAGAGAGAGAGAGAGCAGCGGCGGCTCGGAGAGAAGAGAAGGTGCGGCGTCGGAGGAGAGAATAAGGGATGAGGCTCGCGCGCCAGCTTAGGAAAGAGGCGGCGCGGTGACACTCTCATTTCGGGGAGAATTTACGGGGCGGCCCCCGTCGCGTGCTTCGCATAGTCAGACCCGCGCGCCATCCTATATAGCCAAGCGCTCTCTCCGCGCGCCGTGAGTTAACTGCGAGCCGCCGGGAGAGAGACTCTGGATCTACACCTGACCGCTTCGCCTTCTCGAATTCATAGGCTTCGGGAGGGAAGCGGGGGGAGCTCTAGTCGAATGATCGCGTTTGCGGCTTCTTGCCCCGGGCCCCGCCGCGGAATAACATCTCGGGGAGCGCGGCTGGGGCAGCGTTCTCTCTTATTGCGCGGGCTCGTTCGTTTTCTTGCGCGGCCTATACACACGACGGCCGAGGGAATTCGCTCGCGTGCTTTGCTTTTCTGCCCCGCTTGCCGAGGACTTTCAACTGGAGCGGAATATTGTTCTGGAATCGAGGAAAGTCGTCGAGGTTGTACTCGGTAGATTGAGAATTTTATTAACGCAATGGCTGCTTTTGAAGGTGACTCTCGGTCTTTTTGGAACTGTGTACTTTAGCCCCGAAGGGAAATTATCGAGTCTAATTAGCCATTGGGTTTTTGAGCTCTTGTAATTGAATAGAGAACGCGGGAGAGGAGAGAGCGGCAGGCGTGAAAAGGGCAGAACGCTTAAATGATTCTTCATCACCTTCAAGGGCGGGTGTATAACCATTGCCTTTATTAAAGAAGCTCTCCTTTGACGAAGGAACTTTGATTACACGGTGAATTATATATACGCAAGAAGCGATTACCGAATGAAGTCGGCAGAGGAGCGGCGTGCACGCCCACGTAGCTTCCAGAATGGCGCAACGCTCCTCGGACTGTATACATACGATTCCGTGCCGGAGGAGCCGAGCCGAAGCCATTGCGCCAGGGCATAATGATTGCGTGCCACGGGGCACTGAGCTGCTTTCGTATGTGCACCGAGCGAGGAGGAGGAGGAGGAGGAAGAGCTGAGAGAGAGAGAGAGAGAGAGAGCCAGACTGTCGGGTGTTGATGTAAGGGTGGCGCGGGGTGGTACCGCGGCGGGCGAACTCTCCGTGACCACCTGACAATCCTCCTCATTTTCGCTCCAATGACACTTTCTCACGTTCTCGTGCTTCGCCGCCGTAATGACAATTTTTTAGGCTGCCTTTTTGCGTTCTTTGCTTTCTTTGGGAATTATCGAGCTTGCGGTCAATAAATATTGCTTTGGAATAAATGCATTGTTTACTTGTAAATTTTTATTTTTCGTTTCGTCAATAAAATGCTAACATATTGACTAGAAAGAATAATATAATTCGAAATTTCAAAAAAAACTTTGAAATTAAAACTTGGGCTAAGAAATTTGTTGATTTTACATTACACATTTTTTAAAATTTTTAATTTATCGTCTGCGTGTCTACCCTTTTTTTTTGTAATTAAATGCAAATGTAAAAATCTGTTTCCATAGTTAAAGATTCATGGGGGAGTATAATTCGAACGGTAAACATTGCCACGTCATACTTGCTTTCCAAATCGATAGTCGCCAGACGAGTATTATCCTTCCGATATAAATTTACACAGCTTAGACTTCGCTGGCGCGCAAAGTCTTTCTTTTATACTTGGGCGCGCACGACTAATGCCTCGATCGAGCGGATAATTATGACAAGATGAAACAAAAAAAAAAAAATGGAAATGAGCGCCTGTAAATCAAGTATTAGAATATCTGTATTTGCATTCTGAATGAATGTCTATAAAGATATTTAACAATGTAAGACGCTCATTCGTTTCGTAAAAAAAATTAAACAGGAACATTGATATTTATTCCAGCAATTAAAATTACACTTTCGGAGAAAATAGCCAGGTCATAATTTTTACTTCTATTCTCTCCCTCAAACAGCGATAAAATAACAAAGGCTTCCCTCTCCCCGAGAAGCATAAAAGCTAGGTCCCATGAATTTTTCCAACGAAAATCGCCGGACGCACTTACACCCCTGAAACTTATCAGTAGCGAGCAAGTTGCCCGACAAGTTGCACCGTCTCGGCGCCGGCGCCTCCTCCTCGTCTGGTTACCTCCGACACGCCACTTTCCCAACTCCACTCCTCTCTCTCACCCTCGGCATTAAACGCGTCGTCCGAGGCTCGGCCTCATTCTCTCTCTCTCTCTCTCCTGCAAAGCAACAGCAGCGGCAGCGGCAGCAACTCCGCGGCAGCAGAGAGGCTCAGGTGTTGCAGCGGCAGCAGCAGCCGGGACTACTTTGCCTCTTGGTAAATCTTGGGCGGAAGCGCGTATGCCTACGGAAAGTTGCGCCTTGCGCGGGAGGGGGAGGGAGGGACCGCCGAGCATTATACGTAGTACAGAGCTGCTGCTGCTGCTGCTGCTGCGGAATTTGATGAGGCTTCCGGGCTGACGCGCGCGGATCGCAAGTTTACGGAAAGTTTTACTCGCCCCCGGAGCGGGGGGAAGAGGGAGAGGCTGCGAAAAGACTGCCAAGGAGGAGGATGGAAGAAAGCGCCGAGGCAAAGTCTCTCTCTCTCTCTCGCCCTGCCGACGAGCCAAGGGGAAAAGGCGTCGGGGAAAATAGAAAATGAAAAATGAAAATGAATTGGCGGAGCTGAAGTTAAGGCGGGCGGAGGGTGTAGCGAAAATTAAGGTAGGGCTTTGGGATTTGCAGGTGGGGCCGGCTGCGATTATTAAAATAGTGAGCTAAACTTTGACGTCGGGCTTTTTTGGGGTATAACGCGTTGCGAGAATCAAGTTTTCTCGATCGCTGTGTTGGAAAAGGAGTTTTTTTTATAAATAAATTGTAGTTGGTAAAGGATGTTTACTTTTATTAACATTTATTTGTTTAAACTAGGGCTAGTACTTGATACATTTTTTAAATTGCTTCTGGCGCATTAATTTATATTTACTTTAGAGGACAATAAATCAGACACGCAAAAGCGCAAATAACGATTTTGAAATATAATATTGGCTTAAGAAACAACGCTAATCTAAGAAGGTATAACTTGGTTTCTTCTGACTTCACAGTTTCGCATACTCAACGCGCTGAGAAAGGGGTACGAAGGCGCAATTAAATTTCAAGTAATTAAAACCGGCTCTCTTGACAGGGGTTGTTGGGGTAAGTCTCGGAACGAAAGTCTTATAATATACCAGTTATCTGATTAAATTTTTCGAGCGCCTGCATAATTATTAAATTTTCCAAGTTTTGATGTACTTTGCATTCTCAATGATTTCGAAATTATTATGCTACGTGCTTCGTAATTATTTTTCTTTTTAACATTACAAGAAATATAGTTTTATCTTTTAGTATCATAAATCTTTTGAAAAAAATAATACTGCCTCTCGAATTTCCCAAGTACCTCTATTTTAGTACATCGAGTTGATCGGTAATTTCCTAATCTCGGCGAACCTCTTGAACTTGCCAAATATGTCCTTTCTTACTCAGCGAAAAAAGGAACATTGATCTCCCGGTGCTCAAGAGCGACGGAATCAACTGCTTCTGTCTATCTCTTTTGTCTTAAGGCAGCGACTCCCTCTTTCTCGCGTTCCCGTGGATCGACGGAAAGAAGATATCTTCATCCGTATCAATTACTCAGCGATTAGATGGACGAAGATACCGAGTCGTGACTCGTACACGCGACGGAGCGACAGTTGGGAATCGAAGTGTAGAGCCGCGCGCACATATCTTTCTCGCAAGGAAGAGACATCGGGGAAAGAGAGAGCGAGAGAGAGAGAGAGAGAGAATGAGTAAGAGAGAGCGAAGAAAGGGGTAAGGGGGGCTAGTGTGATTGACAGCGACGCCGCTCGTGAGCAGCCCTGATTCTTGAGTGAACGCTGTCACTCGACAGATAAGAAGAGCGCCGGCGAACCGCTTCTCGAATATCTTAATGAGAGGAATCAGCTCGCCACTCGTCGCCTACGGCTCTGTCTCTCTCTCTCTCTCTCTCTCTCTCTCTCTGTCTTTCTTTCTGATCTTCAGCCTTTTAGATCGACGTGTGTATAACGTGTTCTCGCAAAAGCATCACTTTGCCAATGTAAAAAAACTTGCACTTGCTCTTGTCTTGTGTCAATTAGAGAAATGCGTTGCGTTTTGTATACGCTGAAAGTTCGAATTAACTGATGATTTTATCAATTTCATTCTCACGTGTCAATATTTTATTTTGATGGATCTGCTTCATTTTCAGAAACTATTCATCGCTCGCAAAAAGATTCTGATTTTCCCACAGCTTAGTCAGGCATTAAAAGTTTTTAACCTGGTAAAAACAAACTTAAATGTAATTCGAAAAAATTGAAGACCCTAACGAGGCGAGCTCCGGCGGCACGCAGCTTTCGCTTTCAGGCAAATCATTAAACTCAAAAGATTGGCTGCGCGCGCGCATACCAACGCTCGCGTTAAACCGAGCAAAATAACCGAAGGATTGTCCTTCAATAATGTCACCTACGGGCAAAAAGGCTCGCCGCCAGTGACGCCGCTCGCAAGAAAGCGAAACTCCGCCTCGCGCGCGCACACACGCACGCACACACATACCCCGTCGTCGGAGCTCTCAAATAAGAAAAAGGAAAGGGTGTACACGAGGCGAAAAGGAGGCCTTTAAGGAGACGCGGGGACATGTAAGACGCGCCGTAATCTTGTCGATCAAACAATTAACAATGCCGCTCGCCCTCTCTCCCTCCCTCCCGCCCTCTCTCTCGCTCTCTCTCGGCAAAGAGAGAAAAGAAGGCGAGATCGCGTCGTCCCTCGGGAGCCGGAGCGACTAAAGGAGGAAAAAGGGGAGAACACCGCCGCCGTCGCCAGATTATCCGGCCCGAGGATGAAACGGAGAACGCCGACGCGTTCTGTTTTACGGTAGCGCAGAGGCCGGAGGCTCCTCGAGGAGGTCCGGCCGGAGAACGTCTCCTTCACGCAGTGTCACTCATTAATTATCCGTTAATTAGCTGGCTCTTAATCGCCGCTCTTGCGCCGGACAGAGGGAGGACGCGACGACGGCGTATATACTTGCCTCGGAGCGGGTTCTCTATGCCCAAAAAGAATATATGCAAGCTCCGCGGCCCCGGGCCCTCTGTGTTCGTCGATTCTTGTCAAACGCGAAGGGGGAGAGGGACTATTGTTTTGCTCGCTTTGCCCGAGCTCTCGCTTTCCTTGATTATGCTAAATAGATTCTAGGGATTTTTTAATGGCCTCGCCGAGATTCCCTTAAGCGACTGCAGATTGAATAGTTCGTTTACCCGCGGAGTTTTTTTTCGAATTGAATATATTTACCTTCGATTCAATTTCGTGCGACGGCGCGCTTAATTAGCATTCAATTTATATATTTTCCGTCGAATTCCGCGGAAATAATCCGCGGAATATAGTTTATAAAAATAAAGTTCACGCTGCCGAATGACGACGTTGACGCGCGCGCGCCTCTGCGAAACGCCACTGGAAATCCTCCACAATGGCCCTCGGTTTGACGCGCCGCCTGTATAACATATACCTCGTTCGATGAAAAGAAAAGCGCTCGAATTCGAATGTACACAAGCGCGATAACTCGCGTCGATAAAGCGTAAAAGCTTAGGGGCCGCGACAGTTTCGACAGGCTCGCGGTTCCGATCTCCCGGATTTCCATACGGTCGCAAGGAGAGAGAGAGAGGCGGCCCTCCTCTCGCCGGGCAATCACTCGCAACGTTTCCTCGCGCTTATCACCGGAGGCGCATCAGTTTGCAGTTTTCTGTTTGGCGTGAAGGACACCGAGAGGCGCGGACTAGTTTCTGGCAAAGGGCGCGGAGGGAGATGGACGCCTAGAGATAGGCGGCCGAGCCGCAAGAAAAGGTGGCCTCTCTCTCTCTCTCTAGGCGCGCGCGGGAGGAGATCGGAGAGGGAGAGAGAGAGAGGAGGCTGATGTATTTATAAGAAGGGAAGGATTTGCATAGGATGCGCGCACAGGAGCACACCGACGGCAGCGGCGACGGCGGCGGCGGCGGCGGCAGATCGCCGATAGGGCGGCGCGTCTCGCTGATTCAAAGAGGGCTTTGTGCCATTATACGGCCGCGTGCGCCTCTCCGTCTCCTTTCTCCTCTGCTTTTTCGCGAAAATAAAAGTCGCCTGCCCGCGCGCCGGCACCCTTCAACCGGCTCTCGATTCCCATCTATTGGAGCTGCTGCTGCTGCTGCTGCTGCTGCTGCTAAGCTGCTCTCCTGCGCCGATGCCTGGGAGAAACGGGAGGTGGAAGGAGGCGACTCCGCGGCTGATTGGCGTTGACTTATGAAGCGATCGGCTTGTGTTAAGGGGAATCAGTGTACCCCGGGAACCTGTAAGAATCTTACGTTTTTCGACAGCGTGAGCTATTGACGAATTAGTCGCTAAGCGTTTTAATTGTGAACAGTAGTAACATTGCGTGGAAACTTAAAGCTTTGAATTCAGTTTAACATTTTTTTTATATTATGGAAGAGTGAAATAATTTTGAACGAAATCTTCATTAATTCTTGAATATCGAATATTATACTTATATTAATTCACGTCCTGCAAAAAAGAAGTCTCTTTAACTATACAATTTTTGTTATTCATATAATATTTGTCAAATCGAGAAGCGAACAAAGGCCCGCAGCTCCGCTTAATCCGCTACTAAACGAGCCGGGGACGATCCCGAAAAAATGCAAATTACATAATTAATCACTTAATCGAACGTCTCTTGTCAACGTCGTCCTCCCGGCGTCGTTTCGGGCCCGAAACAAAGCCTCGAGGCTCCTTTCCCACAGCCGGGGCAGCGCGCGGTGCGTGGGACCACCCTCGCTTCTTCGCTTTACTTTTCCGTCCGTTCCGCGGCGTGCGTACGGGGCCCCGCTGGATAAATGGGAAGCTCGGACCACCGTGAGGTGCGAATGCAGGCTCTCTCTCTCTCTCTGCCTCGCCCTGCCGCTTGATTTAGCGCGCGACGGAGGCGCCATGGCCGGCAGGCGCGCATTTCGATGGCCCCCCTCGCGACACGCGCCCGCCCGCCGCTGATTGACGACGATGAGACACGTATCGCGCGGCGTCTTATCGGGCCCCGGGCATCTCTCCTTCGACTACCCACCGGCTTTGGCGTGCGTCCGTCACGAATTGACGGCCGGAGAGAGAGAGAGGCTACTTAGGGCCTGATGGCGAATGCGAAAAAGGATTCGCATGCGTTCGCGCCGGGGCCTGACGAGAATGCGCGTCGAGGACTCGCCGCCTGCCCGAGGCACGCGGGGCTGTAAATAATACGCGCGGGGAGTCGGTTTTCCTTTATTTTTCTAGGCGTGCCTCTCGTCCGTTGCGGGATGTTTTTCGCGCGAGTGACTGCCCGGGAGTAGTGTTCGTAAAGTTGAAAGTTTAAGGCTCGTGGCAATAACACGCGGACTTCTGTTTGGCTGATTCCAGGTTTCGCGGATATTTATTGTTAATGTTTAACGGTCTTTTTTGCCTGTTTGGATTATTTTAAAATAAAAATTTTTGTACTTTTTATTTGGTTTATTTCAAAAATAAAGTAAACAAAGTTATTTCCAAATTTTCAAATTCTAGGGAAAGAGGAAAATAATGAATTCATATACTTTTTCATACCACCGCAAAATTATTAGAATAATAATATTTAATTGAAATTACTGGAATAAAAATTTTAGGCAAGAGTATAAGAATAAATTATTAGATCAAATAAATAAACATTCTTTAGAAGTATTTCTCCTGATAAAATTGAAGAACGATATTGTTCCCAATCTTAAACGTCTGTCTTCACTCGTACATTTTCACTTCGACATTGGGTAAAGCGTTTGAAGAAGATATGTAAACTCGTGAGGTCGAAGGTGACTGTCGGAGATGCAAAGACAATGTATGCAAATTCCCTTCCGCTCGGCAAACAGAGAGATCTTCATATCGGCGTCAATCTCAATTTAAAACCCACGATCCCCGAGACATTGTCGTCACGAATGAAAAGCAACCGAGCCGTAAAGATCGTGATGCATTCGTTTATTGTTTCAAGACGAGATAAGAATTTCCGGCAGGAAAAAAATATTTTCGGCTCCGACGGCGAACGATTCGAGGAAATAAAGTCGGTAGATTTTTTAGCTAGATTCCGAAATCTCGACGAGTCTATTTGCGGATCGTGGAAAGCACTGTTCTTTTCATTTGGGGAGGGTAATTTTATTGATGATTCGTTAAACAATAGTAGGCGGGTGTATGCACAATGCCCAAGTTCGCAAAAGTTACGGCTGGGCGACGATGGTTGATCTAGCGGCCATTAGGCGCTGGTAAACAGAACGATAATTTACCCAGGAGGGAGTAGCTTTTCCACCATCTATTCTTAGTTTCGATTTTTTGTTTCTTTTTCTTTATCAAGATGTTCCATTATTTCTTCGACGATTTTGTTGAAAATATTTTTGGAAACCTTCGTATATATATATATGGGAAGGGATGACGATATTCGCTATAGCTTGTCATTCGCTATCTTTTAATTAAAATTAATTATTCACGAATGAATAAATTCGATTTAAAAGTTTACAGGAACGAACGTGAACTAATTGAGAATGTCAAAATCAGTACAGTCAGCTCAAAACGCGCAAATAAATTGAAGCGATTCACTAATTTAAATTAAATAAATTCACTTTGAAATCCAGATTGTTTGTTGATATTTAGATTATTACGCCGATATACCGTCCGCAAAGCGTAAACCAAATAACCGAAAATCCCGAACGTTCGCGTCGTTCCGCAATTACCCACGTCCTCGCTGTATAATTTCAAGGAGCTTTCCGCCGCGTGTTACTATTTGTATTTATTTTGCGAAAAGCGCGGCTAATCCATTTAATATTTTTCATTACATAAATTGATAGTATTAGAAGAGATGGGCAGCGGCAAAGCTCGGAGAGAGAGAGAGAGAGAGAGAGAGAGAGAGAGAGGGCCGACTCGTTAAACGCAATAATCAAAACTTATGGCAGCACACGTGTCGCGAATTTCGGCCGGGGGACGACGACGAAAGTCCGAGCGAGGGAGGAGAGCCGGGCGAGGATTCGGCACGTGTTAGTGCAAATCCCCCGGTGGGCCAATCAATGCCGTATACTCGGGGATGCAAGACACGAAAATAAGGCAGTGCTAATAATACAATTTACGCCCTTTTTCACGTCCGCTGCATTTGTGAACGAGCGAAACTTTTGATTAAATACAAATCTTCGTCACCGCCTGGCTCTCCGACTTGTCTTCGATCCATCCTCCGCGCAAACTTCTCAAAGGTCACAATAATCGACGGCAATAATTCCAGCGACTTCGCGCGCGTCACCGAGGCGCGAAAACGAGCGAGACGAAGTCGCCGATCTAATGACTTTTATCGAGGCGGTAGTCAGCCGCACGTAGCCCGGCCCTGTCGAATACAAATCAGCGGCCGATAATGAGGCGGACGGGCGAAAAATATCCCATTCGAAATAGACGAGGTCGGGTACGTGTGCATTCGCGGCGAGGGCTCATATACACACACGTTTAAATCATTGTCAATTCCCGGCGCGACCGCAGGTTAGCGTTGCATCAGACGCGCGGAGCCATGTGCCAGGAGCTTTCCGCGAAAGGATAAGACGCGGTCTGCATTGCCCGCGAGACAACAAGGTCGAGTGCGCGTCTGCGTCTCTCTCTGTCTCTCTCGGCGTGTAGCGTAACGTCCGCTGTCTGCATCACTTCCGTTCGCCGCGTCAACACACGCCATCCTTGTGCCCAGACGATTTGTGTGTTGATTAGCTGCGCGCGCGTCGATTGTTATGCAGCGTCGCGGGGAGCGTGTGCACTTCTTCTGTACGGGCTTTTTCGATTGAGGTAAAGCAGCAGTCGACGGGAAGAGGTTTCGCTAAATTAATCGCGGAATTATAATTGCAATAAAAATCTACTTGCGCGCGCTTCGAAATTGCCGCGAATGCGCTTTTGTTCGTTTTATATTATTCGATTAAACTTTCGCGTCGCGGCTTGTCGGTAATATTAATATTTGTAACTGAAATTTAATTATATGTTGTATCCGATGTTCGCTTTGTGAAATTGAATTTATTAGAGAAATTTGAATATCAATTAATATTTAAACTTTGTAATTAACTACTGTCGGCAGTCGCTAAAATCCTTTCTAACAGATTATAAATGTTCTTTGATCTTCGCTTATTATAAACGCAAAAAGAAGAATTATTCATTATCATACTCGATTTCCATTATTAGAGAAATTAAGCAATATTATTAAAATTATATTTCATTTCATTATTGTAATAAAAGCAAACAACCAAATTGCACTAATTAAAAAATACACCTTTCCACGACTTCCAAAAGCGAACGAACACCTTTATAAACTCTTGCAAGTAATCCGGCGCTCGGAAAAATATAGCACTCGCCTTAATCGGTCCGCATCTCCCGGCTAAAATTGGTCATCGCAAAAAGGACGCACCGTCGGGTCACACACGACAGCCCACGGCGAAGTTTCCACGGGCCGCGAGGACGAGTAGTCCTGCGAGGGACCGCGGGAGAGAGGGTCCAAAAAGGAGAAAGAGCCGGAGCTGCCTCCCGCTGTTTCGAATACGATCCCACGTCCGTCTTTCGCGCGCTGCGTATACGTGTACGCAGGCGCGCGAGCACTCGCGATAAAAGCAAGCTGTTTCCCATTTATATTCCGCTCGTTTTAGTTGCTTGATTATTAGTTCTTGATAAATCCTAAAGCGGCAATTACATCGTTTAATGCCCATTGAGCGCGCCGTTGTTTTATAACTTATATATTCCCATATCCAGCGGGATTAAAAGGTAGGATAAATTTGATATTTCGTTCTTTAGAGGCGAAATAATTAAAATTATCGTCTATAAAAAGCGTACTTTTAAATAATATAAAAAGCGTTCTTATTAATTAAAAGCATTACAGTGTATCCTTAGAATGTATAAAATTTGCCCTGACGGTCATAAAAATGACATTAAAGTGCCTGCTTCAAAACCGCCATATATCCAATTACGGAAATCTTGGCATGAGCATTTATATTTTTCTTTTAATTTCCCATCTCTCTCTCTCTCTCTCTCTTTCTCTCCCTCTCTCTTCTCCGGTCGCTCGTTCTCTCGCTGCTCCTTTTTCAGCCGTCTCTTTTAAAATGTATTTCTCTGTATATCTTTTTATTTCCTCTTCCTCTCTCTCTCTCTCTCTCTCTCTCGCACACACAAAGCCGGGGCGCTGCTGCATATCTGCAGACTCGGGGAGAGACACCCATACGGCTCGCGGCCGGCATACCGTCGTCCACTCTAATTTGAATGTAACAACGTTCCGTTCGGCCGCAACCCGATAGCATCTCCGACTGCTCCGGCCGACAGAGAGAGAGAGAGAGAGAGAGAGAGAGCGAGAGAGAGGGAATCAGAGACAGAAAACGCGTTCCCGCCACCACCCCCTATACACTCGCTGGGCGACAGAGAGAAAGAGAAAGAAGGCAAGAGCCCGGGAAACCTGCGCCTGCATGCCGCCGGACAAAGGGAATATTATTATTGGAGCGGCTAAGCCGTGAAGGACGTGTAGTTGCTCTCCCTTTGAAGTGGCGCGGCTATCTCTCTCCGCTGCCGGCCGACAACGCCGCTGCTCCGCTACTGCCTTCTGTGTATACGCTGGCGGCGGCACCCGGCATCGCCGAGAAAAATATACATCCTCTCTCTCTCTCTCTCTCGATATCGCCGAGGAAAAATGCGCATCGGCCATCGGCTATCCGGCGTATAACGCTATGTATTACCTTTCGTTTAAGGCCTCGTCGCGCGTGTCGTTCAGCTGTGCTCCGCCGGGGAATTAAACGCACGTCAATATTGTCGATTGTTCTCTCCGCGTATCGGCGGACGGCTCTTGCGAGATTATAAGTCGCCGGCAGAGACAAAAAAAAAACTCTTCAAAGGATATATATTACGCCGGTAAATCATTTCGACTTTTTCAAGGCTCATTGTGAAAATCTTAATTTATCGCGGGGAAAAATTGATTGTCTTATAAAATGTAAACAAACGCTGCTATCTCAAGTAGTACCGTAAACGCGGACGTCTGATAAAACGCGCATAAACTTGGTCAAGCTAAATTTACGATTATTGCAATCTAAACGCTCGATAATGCAGCGCTTATCCGAAAGCCATCAACGCCGCGTCACCTCTCCGTAAGCCAAGTAATGTCAAAACTAAGAAAGCTCTCCGCGTTTCGCGTCCCCGCGGACTGACCCCCACCGTCCTCCGACTCATTGACCGATCAATCAGCCGCGCGCGGCTGTCGCGCCGTCGACGTGCACCGTGCATGACGTCGTGTCGCCGCGCGGCGCACGCAGCCGCGCGAGATTAAGAAGTCGGCTCGCGGACTGCGTTTACGGAATCTATCCTCTAGGACTGGGGGCGCGCAGACGATGACGGGCCATCGTCGTCGGCGGGTTTGATTGACGGGCGCGCCGCCTCGCGCCATTGGGAATGCTAGACGCGCCGGACGGACTCCTTCCCGGTAGCCGCATGAGGCGAATCCGCAAAATGTCCTCCTTTCCGTGCGGCTGGAGATCGAGAGGGAGAGAGAGAGAGAGAGAGAGGGAGAGGAGGCAATTGCGAATGCGCCGGCGGACGGCAAGGACGATCCCTTATCTAGCTGGCGCATGCACGCGAGCGAGATTGCCGCCTTCCAGGAAGTCGAGGCTCATGATGCCAAATTACTATATAAATAGACGCGCTAATCGATGCGCTGGGAAAGTCGAGGCTGCTTACGAGGTGGCGCTTCACCCGAGATGATCGGGTACCGGCTTCAATTAGTTTTTAATTGAAATTTATATTGAATTTTGAATTGATTTGAAAGAAAATTAGCGGCTTCGAGCGAAACGTATACCGTCGTATAGCGCGCATTTAAAGCAATCCCGCGCAGATTTGTCTCCTGACGTGTCTGCCTCGCGACAGCCGTTACTTCGATAGACAGTATACGGAGAAGCGGCCGGCTTCGGCGTAGAAATAGGAGTTTTGTCTGGCGCATAGACACGGTAATTACCACGTCCGTTAGGCCGGATCTTTGCGGTAAACGGCGACGTCAAAGACGACTCGCGCGAAATGCATCCGGGGACACTTCAAATGCGCCAGACCGTGGATGGAGAGGAAAGAGAGAGAGAGGGAGGATAGGGGGGAATAGGAAAAAAATTGACTATTGTCCCTTTACACCCCGAACGGACGAATCTGACCGCTTTTGGACGATCGACTTTGTTATATTACACTCCATTTCGTTGTTTCTCTGTTCTCGTTTATTCTCGATAAAGGCGCCTCTGCTAGGACCTTTGATCTTTTCCCGTATTTTCCCGCTAGTCTTTTTTCTTCGGTTGATCGAACCCAGGCTTCGTTCGCCTCGATACTCGGTATTATTAAATTTCACTTTACTAATCTTTTATCAAACTTTCTTTGGAGAAAATTTGTATTCGCATTTCACCTATTGCTTATGAATTTCCGTAAAAAAGATTAACAAGGTTTAAAAAGCAGCAATCATTCCCTAAATTCAGCCTCGCGAAAGCCCCGACAGGCTAGCTGCAGCTATATCGATAGCGGTGCCAAGTGCGCCGCGGACTCATCGAGGGGCCGCTCCGCGGCAATGATAACAACGGCGCCGAAGAAAGAAAAGGCAGAGACGCGAGCATTCCACGGGCCATTTTGTCAATCTCGCTTTACCTCTCGGCGGGTGACTACCTCCGCGATGAGTATCTCCGGAGCTGCACCGCGGCGCGACCCTCTCTCTCTCTCTCTCCCGAGAGCAGCGCGCGGTGTTGTGTATTAATCGTCGATACGCATCTCGCCTCCTCTCGATGGGGCACCTCTCTCGCTGCCGCGTCTCTATCGGCCGGCACTGACGCGGCACGATATATCCGTCCAAATGTGAGAATATTATTAAGTCGGGTCAGAGAAAGAGAGAGAGAGAGAGAGAGAGAGGTCGTCGATCGACTCCGGGCCCTTGACAAATAAGCCGTCCGGGGGGGTATATCGCGCTCTCGCCCCCCCTCCTCTCCTGCCGAGCGATCCCGAGTTTAATATACCGGTTTCACCTGACGATGAGCTTGCACGAGTGATCCGAGGAATTTATTTTCGAGGTTTTTTGGTCCCCGTAATGCCTTCCTCTTTGTTCGGTTCCGCGTCCCGTTTGCTTCTCTTTTTCTTTTTGAGTGCCGAGAGCCAAGTGTGACAAAGTTCTGATAGTATCTCGCGGGGAAGAAAAATCGACTCGAAAAGTTGTGAGCTATTTTGAGAGCACGACAGTGAGAGGATCATTTATTAAGAGGTCAGCGAGTAGAGGCGTATTGAGATTGAGAAGAATAGGCTAATGAAACGCCAGTTGGTTGTACTGTACGTGAATGTACAGTTAAAGCACTTTAAACCGATACAATCTTTTAGATTAATGACGCGTTTATATTCCTCGAAGGATTTGCGCACTTTCTTCTGATTCTCGCTAATTTTCTCAATTTTAATCGACCGTAAATAAGCGGCCAAAGGGAAATCCGTTAATTAGAAAAAGAACGACTCTAAAATCGAGATAACCGAAAATAATTTGATACATCGTCGAAACTCTATATGGGTCCATGAAGACGTTTTATGTGCACCAGTAGAACGAATCGCCTTCGACGAAAAAGGATGATATCTCACGAGGATAATGTTACCGCGCATGCCAGACAGTAAATCTCGGCATTCCCGACGATGACACTTGAGATCGAATCGAAATCCTCGAAAGGAACTCCTGGTCCTCTGCCGATCGACTAATGGAGTTAATTTAAGCTGCTCGCACACTCGAGATATTTATAAAAATAATTCCCGAGTGAGTTAAAAAACAAACAAAGATCTCGATTAAAAGCGGCGTCGATATTATTATATATATAAATTAAGATTTTAAAGTTCGAGAATAAAAAGAGCGGGGCAGAAAAGCGCCAAGAGGAAGACGCAAGGAAGCTTAGATCGTTTATTCGGCAACGGCACATACATTTGTTTTGGAGGTGGACATCACTTCGGTAGCCGTTTTCCGTCACGGGACATTTGCCGCGAAGAAGTGCCGACTACTCACCCGGGGTCTTTTCGGATCTTTTGCACTTCCGTCGTGCTCCAAAGTTATTCGAGCGCTCGCGCTCCAGTAAAACGGAAGTAGGCAAATTTGTTTTCGGAGGGGCGAATCGTATTTTAAAAATGCGCGTTAGGAGCGACCGCAATGTTGACGTTGAATTTAGTACCCGGGAATGCGATCTTCAGATTTTTTTTTTTTTCCTAAAATTTAATGATTAAATTTTGGTAAACACAGTTCTTTTTATTGTAATTTGAGGCGAAGAACTTGTAATAGAATATTTTTATTTGTTCAGCAATGACGAATCGATGAGCGTCGGTAAAATGTTTATTATTATCATTAACAATTTCGAAGAAAATCAAGCAACTATAACCGATAACGATAAAAGGATCCACCGCAATCCCGGGCGAGTAAAAAAATGGAGAGTAAATCCGAGCATATAAACATTTCTTTTCAATAAAAGGCTCATAGCCCGAGTTACGATACGATAAAACAAGTAATTTTCTTTCCGGCCGCTCTCGGCCGTCGGTCGCGCGGCGCTCAAGTACAGGAGGATGTCCTCCTCCTCATTTCTTCTCGGAAGAAGTATTATAGGCAAGGAGAGCCGATGACGACGCCGGACGGCCACTCGTAAAACTCGACCACCTGGACCACATGGGTCAGCGCGGCCTCGCGAAAAATCCCCCTGCGACGGGGGCTTTAGTCAGTCGCACGCTTACGCATCTTCTTTCCAGCCGAGGGAGAGAGAGAGAGAGAGAGAGAGAGAGAGAGAGAGAGAAAGAGATCCGCACGCGGACGGGCAGCTTTTACGAGCGCATCATGCCAGATTTATACTTACTTAAGAAATCGCTAGTGCACTTTAACCCTGGGTTATGGGTCTCGCGAAAGCCTACCCCGCGAGATATCATCTGGCTTGATGGCCGTACGGCACACCGAGCGCGCCGACCCTTTTCTCGCCTTTGCGCGCGCGCTCACACTCTCTTTTTCTCGAGATCTCGAGCTGCCGCCGCTGCCTTATACCGTTCCCCCTGAGAATGCGCGCTCTTCAAACTCGAATGCTGCTCTCCGAGAGAGAGAGAGAGAGAGAGAGAGAGATATCTTTAGTGGCGCCTGATTGTTTTTTCGCCTTTAATCAAGTTTTATGGATTGAATAAATTTAATAAGAGAGCCGGCAAGTCAAATTACCGTTATATATCCAAGTGCTTTATTATCGCTCTCGCCCGATTGAAGCCGTTTTAATTACTTCGGCAAGATGGTTTATATAGAAAAAGTAAGCATTCCGCGTTGCGGATATATATATATAAGTGCTCGACTTCGGTGAAAATATCCGCTTTCCTCGCGAAATCAGAGCTCTCGCGCGCGGAGCAGGAATTCCGCTCAGCTCGGCCGGCGGACGGCGCGCAATTTTTTTTCCCGCCCGAAAACTCGGAGATTATTAAGCCGAAAAATCAGCGCATAATCTGATGCGCGTGCAGCTCGACTTAATGCCCCCCCCCCCCCCCCCCCCCCCGGACGGCTTATTTGTCAAGGGCCCGGAGTCGATCGACGACCTCTCTCTCTCTCTTTCTCTGACCCGGCTTAATAATATTCTCACATTTGGACGGATATATCG
>UCOM01002667.1:0-23981 GCA_900474385.1 Ormyrus pomaceus | reverse complement strand
TGAATCAATAAGCTTAGCCTGTTAAAACAACAGACCTGTACTGTAGAATTAATTGGGTTCATCCTACCAATTTAAGTGACATTTTAGTTGTGGATAGTTACTAGTAAAATTCCATTGATTCAATCGAATTTTTTTCTCAGTGCTCATTTAAATGAATAAAAAGTTGTTTAATATAGTCGGGAACTCATGTTTTTCAATTGAAAGATTTTATTTTACTTTATGTTTTTTTAACTATCTTTTCCGCGATATTAAAAAAAGGTTAAAAAACCTTAATTTTTTTAGTAGATTTTGCTTTGGGAGATAAATCCGACTGCTACTTCTGTACAAAGTACACTACAATACAATGGCCACTTAAGGTCAGTGCAATTGTTTCCATTTTCGCGGTAAGAGTTCACGATGGTCGGTGCCTTTCATCGGAAACGTCTACT
The DNA here is from genome assembly GCA_900474385.1 of Ormyrus pomaceus. Taxonomy (NCBI): domain Eukaryota; kingdom Metazoa; phylum Arthropoda; class Insecta; order Hymenoptera; family Ormyridae; genus Ormyrus; species Ormyrus pomaceus. The sequence goes on along the minus strand of UCOM01002667.1, from coordinate 23,553 downwards.
TCTTCATCTCGGGCATAAGCTCGCGGCCCTCGAGCGTTTCCGTGGAGGCGCGACAAAAAACCAATTAGAAAATACAAGAAGAGTTCAAACACATTCTCTCGCTCCTGCTCTTGAGCGTACTTATTACCTATCGACCGCCAACTCTTTCTCTCTCTTTTTTTTCTCTTTCTTCGTAATCTTTTGTTTTAGATTACTTTTTCAGAGTTCCTCTTTTTAACACTTTTATCTGGATCATTAAAATATTATGTTTTCTTTTCATTTTTAATAAGAATTTCGTTGTTGATTTAATTTTTATAACAAAATAAGTTTTGTATTTTATTTGTCAACTAATATATGGTGTAAAGGTAGTTTTTATTTGAAAACAATTCGATTGGAAACTAATACTACCAAAAATTATAAATTCAAGGGTGGTCAACATTGGATTATTGCATTAACTAATGTTGTTTGATTCGATAAGAATAAAATTTCATACTGTAAATACATACGGTCTTGCACTTTTGATAATTATACTATAAAAAGTAGTTTAAGTTTTTCATTATTTATCATGCACACTTGTTTGCTTGAAAAAAAAAAACTGTAGCGATTTCAGTTTCAGTTCATTTTATACTTAAAACAGCGGCATTTGCTTGATTTAGCAGAGACTCTTTATAATGTCACAGAAGTACAATAGAAGTTGATAGAAAGATATATAATTGTTATGCATGATTCGAAGTAAAAGAAAATTATACGGCAAATACAGCGAGTTTTTTTTTTAAACGGCAATACGGCATAAAGCAAAGCCCTCCTGGCAATAAATTTATCTTTTTTGCCGGCAGCTCTGTCCTTCCCCTTTATGAGGCCTTTTTTGCATCGGTGTCGAGGCTGTGCTCGCGCGCGTCTCTCGCGATTCGACAATTCCATTTGGCGTCTCTCGCGTTTAGCTACATACAACAGCTCTTATATATCTATAGAGAAGCAGCAGACTTTGTGGCCTTGCTCTCTTGCTCGAGATCGCCCGAGTTCTTCGAGGAACGCGTAAACTCCTTTGCTCTCGAGCGCGCATTATGTGTTTATCCCTCGTCTCTCGCTGCTGCCTCCCTCTCCCCCCGTTGCTTATTCCACAGGTATATGGACACAGCGGCGAGAAAGTCGAGCAAAAAGAGAAGCCGAGACAAAGACAGCGGCGAAGTGCGTGAGCGCGACCGACGCTCGCCGAGTTTCTCCCGAGGAGCTGCTGTGTGTGCACCCACACCGAAATGCGAGAGAGACACGGCACGTAAGGACAAGAAGAGCAAGAGGAGCGGCCGATTGCATCTTCAAGGTCGTCGCGAAACATCGCGGAGCCGAGTATAACATTTTTCAGCAGCGAGAGAAACGCGAGCGGTGCAGAGAGAAGAGGGAGAGAGAGGAGGAGGAGGAATAGGTACCGAGGGCTAATAATTATGAGACATAAAGTGACGAGGGAGTGAGTTTCTGCCAAGTTCAGAGAAGATTGGCTAACTGGCTCTTGCGCGCACACACACACACACGCACACACACACGCGCGCGCACGCAGAAAGTGCAGCGCGGAGATGAAAAAGGGACGAGGATGCGCGCCGCGGAGAGAGAATTCCGGGAAAGGAGCGTTCACCGAGTCTCGAGGTACATAACGTGGCCTGTTCTTTGAAGGTCCAAACTGCCCTCCCGCCCGAGAGAGAGAGTGCATTACTCGCGAGTGCAGCATGTAAGTTCCCCGCTCCCGCACGCCCGCAAAACCCGGCTTTTGTCGTTAAAAAAAGGGGTCCGGGACGCCAAAGCCGCAGGCGAGCCCTAGAAACCGGGCGCACCGCCGCTCTCGGCACACCGCACCGCAAGGGCGCGTGGAGCGAGAAAAAAAAGAGAAACAAACGAATGACAAGCGAAGCCGGGTCCGGCCGCTCAAACAAACCCATTTGCGGGCCTCGATCGGGAAGCAAAGATGGTTTTCGTTAACGCCGCATTACGCGCGTCGTTACGCCGCATCTTTCGATATTGGCTTTCTTTCCCGGGCCATTTTGCCATTTTTTTACGTTTACGGCTGCGTTTCGTTCCTCGGTGCTGCTGGCGCTTTGGCCCGAAAGAGGTATTTTTACGGCCGGGCGAAAGCGCGGAAAGGCTGTTCTTTTTTTTTTTATTGGCCCCGAAGACAATGAAAATTATTTTCGCAAATTGATTTAAGAAGCCGGCGATTTATTTTCTCCGAGATCGGTATTTTCAGTTTTATCGCTTTATTTCGTACGCCCGCTTGCCTTCTCATTATTAAAACTTTCGGAAGAACTTTCGGTTCGGCTTTTTGTACAGGAAGCGTTTACGGGAAGCGAATTCCACCCTCAAAGCGCAAACGCGTCATATCATTAAAAAGGCGTCTCCTCGGCTCGGCTTTCCACTGTTTTTCACTTGACGTCGTTCGGCCCAACAGAGAGCAGCGGGTTCGCGCGAATTTTCAGAAGCCGCCGCGCGTTGCGCCGGTCATACACGCTTTGCTTGTTCGGTTCTCATTACGTGCGTGCCTATACTCGCCGAACTTGTTATCGCGCTGCGTTAATTAGCGCGTGTATATACACGCGGAGGCGGGGGCACAGTTTTCCCGAGAGAGAAAGAGAGGGAGACACGTGGAACTCCCGCGGGCTCGTGCCGAATCTAAAAATACAACTTCTGCGCTCTCCCGCGACGCGACCCGCGAACAATGGCTTTTTCGTCCCGCGCGCCGCTACCGATGGTAATATGTAGGAAAAGAGAAAAGGAGCGCGAGCTGTAATTTCGCGATGTCGAAGCGACGCGCAGACTGCCCTGCTGTATACGTATAAGCCTGATAAAGATTTCCTTTTGAGCTCTGCAGGACAAAGGTTTGCCTGGGCCAAAAAAAAGGGCGCGGAAGAAAGGACTTTTCGGTGGTTTTGCATTTTTTATAATTGAGGGACATTGCACTCGGGTGTAACTGAATGGATTGAATGAGAAATTGATTGATGGGGACGAGGTTAGATTCGACGATAAAACCCGCTTTTATTTTTAAAGCAAATAATAGTGATTAATTTATTGAAGGAGCCAATGCAATATTATATTAAAGCTTAAATATTCATCATTTTTATTTATTCATTGATTTAATTTCAAATAATTTGTTAGCTGCAGTAGCTTCAATTAATTGGAACAATAGCTTTTGTCTTTGCAACCTTTCCAAGTAAAATCGTTAAATCCTCCGTACCTGAAATTCGAGGCACGAGTTTAACTGAAAAAGTAGGTGCATAATTCAATTTTTCCTGGCTCTGCGACCAGAAACAAAAGCCTAAAATCCTTCACATGAAGAAGCGCAGCTCTTCCCCTTGAGGAATCTTAGCTCGTATAAGCCATACGCTGTAAGAATTAGTTGTCAAAGGAAATGCGGCAAACGGTGGATGCTCCTACGTAAATAAGGTGCATAAGCAGTTTCCGCAAGCGTATATCTTTTCAGACACAGCATCCGGGTTTTCTTAAGTTGTTTTCGACAGTCGCCGCTCTAAGAAGCTTATGTGAACAGGTAATGTTGTTCAATCGGTACGTTGCCGCTTTGAAAATCTGTCCCGCGGCGAGGCAGAGAGGATTTCTCGAAAGTGCACCTTACACGCTGACGTGTAAAACCTCCCATGCGGTGAAAACGTGATGCGCGCAACTTTGCCTCACGCTGGGATTCCCTTTCCACGCTCACTCGGTTTCCATAATGCTCGAAAATCCGTGAATAATAGAAAACTGTAGGATGCAGAGGACCGTCATTGGAGAAGTGTCACTTGTCGTGCACCTGTTTCCTTGTAACTGCATTAACTCAATCACGATTTGCTGTTGTTTATAAGTACCGTTTACTTTTAATTAAGTGTCCAAGAACACTTTTCTTGACATTCTGTCAATTTGAAGGAGGCCATATTAAATAAAAACAAATGTTTATTGGCTTTAAAATATTGTCTTTATACGCTAATTTATATAAGCAAGAGTTCTTTCATAGTGAACGCCACCTCTGCTTTAAATTAGTTGCAAAAGATTTATTTTTAAATGGCCATTTTGAGTCCTCACCACTTTGGTTTTTCAAAATGGCCACAACTCTGAAAACTGCACATGCATATAGCTACAAAATGAGCCCGAGGAGAATTTCCTGGGTTGCTTCATTTTTTGGGTAGAAGCGGTGGTCTTTTTGTCACGGATTTTCTTATAACTTTGAAATATGTTTTCTTGTATAAAAATACGAAAAAGGCTGTGCTTATACCTCCAGAACAAAAAGTCTTCCTAAATTGATTTATTGTAAAAATTAAATCAAATTCTGTATTCACTGAACAAGCTTCCGAACTCATTTTTTTCAGTCAACAGCATTTGATCTTACTTTTTTGTAAACAAATTAGAATTTTTTAAAACTTTTTGTTTTGGAGCAAATTACAAAAAAACATATCTCAAGAAAATCCGTAACCCAAATTTTTACGAAGTGTTTCTTTGTTTATAAAAAGATATACATAAATTTCGTAGTTTACAGTAATAAAAAATGCTGCCAACTGATTTTGGCACAATTTTTTCTCATAGAGAACATAGAAATAATTAATTTATATTATAAATGAACTGTTATGAAACAATTACTATTATCTTATTTATTAAAAGGTGAAATTTAAGTTAAAATTTTTACCAATTATTAACATTCGTTTTACGTGTCTTGTTAAATTAGGTGGTAAGTATTATATGATTTATCAATTGATTTAGAAGTTACTAAGACTATGAATTTCTCATTATATTACATGGCATAACTATGATAGGTTCCTCTAAAGGGGGTGCATTTAGTTCATCAGATGTCCTGAACTATTTTCTATTTGGAATTAGTTAGTGTGGCAAATCTTCGAAATGATACGACTGTTTAAAAATATTTTTGAAATAAAATTTTGACATTTTGAAAAATAACTTAAATAGCAACAAAATCCAAACTAATCGATAAAATTTCTTTAAATTTTCAAGTAGGTTCTTAATACATGTTTACGACAAAAATTTATTAAAAAATAAAGTTTTAATTCAAGTATTTACCATGTAAGTATAATTTAACACGTATCTTAATAAGATATAAATCTTCATTAAATAACTACAATTAGAAAATTAAAAATGTCAAAATTTTCAAAAATAACTTAAATAGCTATAAAGTTGAAACTAATCTATAAAAGTACTTGAAATTTTCAGGCTGACTCGTAAAAATTGAATAAAACTTGTGTGCGAAATTTTTTTTAAAAGTAGTTTCGGAGGAAGTACATACATACGTACATACGTTCAAACATCCGGAAATTTAACAACTACTTTTTTGGACCCTCTGAACCTAAATATGTGCTTCTATGTCAAAATATGAAAAACGAAAAATGTTGCCGTTTCTCTGTGAGAAAGCAAAAGTGCTAAAAAGTTAATATAAAAATAATTTTAACTTAACAAATTTTTCGCAGGAAATGCCAATCTTGACTAGTCAATGTAGTAATCACACAATGTAAAACTCGTAAAAAAATTATCGTCATATATGCCAATAAAGATGTTAGAAAAGTGTGGATAGGAAAAAAGAATAGAGCACTTGACAAAGTCTTGACAGCTTGATAACTTTTTAAAGAATCCTCGAGCGAAGCGAACGACAGTGCAAAAATAGTCTGAGAATCACGTCAAAATTTCTCTTTAATAGCAGAGCAGTCGTCCTTGTCTAGGCTTCGACATACTCTCGTCTAACGTTCTTAAACGAAGGAAGCTTTTCCATAATGCAAGCGCCAGCCGTCGGTCCTTCGATTATCTTGCAGATAACTCGATTAGCCTTTACCTATCTGCTGTACGTGTGAGTTATTCTTGCGTGGCCTCAAAATGCCGCCATCGCACCTGTTTGGATTTAGAATGTCTCCATTGAGAAAAGTTAGCCAGCCGCTGTATGAATGAAAAAGCGAGGAAACAATTTTCTGGGGCTCTTAAAAAATTTACGCGCTCGAAAATAACACTCAAACTGATAGAACAGATTTTCGTTTATTACTTTTTTTCTTACTGAGAATTGAGCTACGATTTTAATGAAATGGAATTTTCTGTTCCATTCACACTTTTTTGAAATCGAATCATGGATATATTTTATTTATTTTCTTTTTTCAGAATAATCTCAAACAGTTTTAGTATCATCATATTTTCATGTAGCTTAGACGACTGCAAATGTAGTGGCTGCTCGTTTATAACATCATTAGGAAGCAAATAACTTAATATGAAATATAATTGTAAGCATTTCAGAAGATTTGCAAGCGATCGAAATTATTTATTTTGTTGAATATTTAATGTAATTTTGTGAGCAAATAATTTTTAGTGGATGCCATATTTTTTATATGATTTAAGATTTTGTAGCGATTAATATTTTTTAATTAGTGCGATGATAATAATTTTTATTTAAATAAGTTTTTCATCAAATTTTTCTGATTTGAATTATCACTTATGTAAGGTTCTTCTTGGCTTCTTAAATCTATTTTGATAAATTTTTGCTAACGTGTATATAACTTAGAGTATAAAATAAAATTAATTTTTTAAAACAATTTTAAAAGTTCGTATAATCTAGTAGATTAGTCATTTTAAAAATCGATTTTTACTGAAAAGTCAAGTAAAATCATATCAGAAAATACGATAAAAAAGCCGCGTTAATTTTAAGTCAACGAAATCTGTTTCGCGAAATGATGTGACGTTTCCGATCAGACATAACTATGTTTCTTCGTCTATGACAAAATGTTACTGCATCAATCTTTCAAAATGGCATATCTTGAATGAATCTTAAATTTAATAAACTCATTGAGTTGCAACTCAGTCGCGACGCAGACATTGAATGTATCACATTACGTTCATTCCCGTTAAATTCAGCTCTTGGTTAATTATTCGAGCTGCAAGTTATCGTGTCTATTTTTATCTCTCATTAGGTCACATTACACCTAATTTAGAATCCTTCTGCACGTCTTTCTCCGTTCTCCAAAATACACGTTAAATCTGTTATGTACACTTCCTTGTTATTCACTAATATCTTCATTGTCTCTCAATTACGATTATACAAAGTACGTTATATTTATAGAAGCTTTTTTATTTAGACTGGGTAGTATTTTGAATAACGTGTTCGATGCACGTGACGTTAGTAGTACGAAATTGGCCAATTAATTAATTATCTTGTTTACGATTTCAAATCAATTTGAATTTCATACATTTAAATAAATATACAGTAAAATTTTTCTACAATAACAGATATTTGTAAATTCAACACTTGATACAATCGGAGGAGAATTTGTATTCAATCCTAAATTTAGATTCTGCTGAAGTACAATGCAAGACGCTATTTTAAGTCTCTTCCTGAAAAAGTTATTATCGTAATTTGTAGAATCGAGAAAGCGTTGTGTATCTGGAAAAGTCTTAATTAAGTGTACATTTTGAAGCTTTTTTTACTAACGGTAAATTTATACATAGGCTAATACGATAAAGCTCGGAGAAGAAAAGTAGTGAATCTTGTGCAATGAAAACGGCCGCAAGAATGCAGCGGCCACTACGGCAATTAATTAATAATCCGAGGCACGTCGGCATCAGAACATTTCTCTTTCGGCCAGGGCATTCCCGCAAGGTGGAGCCGACAGAGAGGCAGAGAGAGCAGCAGGTAGATGCCGTAGGAGCCGTGAGTGCAGATAGATAGCCAGATGAGAGAAAATGGCAGTGGGAGCTGCTCTCGCGTCCGTATTCCAAGATGAATCCTGGCATCCGGTTTCTCGAGATTGGATCGAAATCGGCGAAATTCGCGGGAGCTCGCTCGTTGGATTATCAGAAGGCATGTAGCCGGCCGCAGGCCTAACCGCGCGCCGGAACGGAACCTCCATCCCTCTCTCTCTCTCGGTGAAGATCCAAAGAGAGGAACGAAGGAAGGACTCGCGGGCGCTCTCGCACAGAGGGAAGGAGCTAAAGGCGCCGGAGGGAGAGGAGATGGACGCGGCCAAAGGAAGCTTTAAGGAGGAGGGCGAGAACTATGCGTGCACACTATACACGTGTACTCGCACGTACAGCTATAGATGCTAAAGAGGGGCCGCGGCAGCAGCAGCAGCAGCAGCAGCAGCCTGGCTGCGGCCGACGCCAGCCGAGGCAAGGGTTCCGAGATACTAACCCTTGGCCAAGCCGCACCCCGAGGTCCAGAATAATCTACAATCCATATCAGTCTTAGGTAGTAGCTCTCCCTCGCAAGCACCTTCAGCAATGTTCGTTCTCCGTCTTGTTTTCTCCTCCCCGCCCCCTCCTGGCCGCTGCCCCCCGTCGCTCCCTCTCTATCTCGGAGGGGCAGCGCGCGCAAACCTCCGTGTAATCTCTCTCTGTCTCCGCTCTCACCTCCTCGCAAGTCGCAAGCCGCAAGCCAAGGCGAGAGCCAAGGCGGAGGGAGGCCGAGAGGGACGCGCTGTACTGACTAGTCAATACGCCACACGTTCTATCCCTTTATACATATATACGCGCGGCCCCCCCGACTTCCTTAGAGCGGAGCAGAGCGGAGCAGAGCGGCGGCCAGTCGCTGCTGCGCCTCTCTGTACATACATCTGCATGCGAGAGGGTTTGCGAGCGCCGCTAACGACGGACGGAGGGCTCCTCCGAACTATAGCAAAACGTCTCGGGCAATAAGTTCCCTGTGTACCCGAGCGACGGATCCGAGGCCGGGCCGAAGCTTCCATTTGGTCAGCCCGAGAGCCGAGAACTCTTCGCGAGAGGCCAAAGTCCTATCCGCCTCTCTGTGCTCTCTGTCTTTGCCCGATAAGGAGAGGAGCGCGAGCTATTATTCCCTCCGCTCCACTACCTATCGACTGTCTTATAGATGGACATTTCATGGGGATTTTATGACGGCCCGGAATCAAGCCGGGACCTCAAACGAACCGAGATGGCCCGTGGCTCCGTTCTGTAATTGAGCTTACTCGAGGATCAATCGTCCTGTCGCTTGCATTATGCCCCCGATATATTCCGCCCGCATGTCAACTGTCGATCACTGGCTATTTTATTTCGATAAAACTTACATAACTGCCTTACGCTCGTCACTTATTGCATAATACGCGACCGTTATGTAAAGTAAGAATTCAATCAACATTTCGCGGCATTAATAACCTTTCTTTTCGCGAAATTTATCTAGTATTGAAAAGGAGTTTTTGCCGCGGATTATCGATCGCCAAGCCGGCAAGTGTTTACAGTTGTGGAAAATGGCTTTTTCCTCGAAGCCTCCTCCGCGCAAGACTCGCTTTACACTCTCGGCTGCAGTGCGCCGCTGACTCCATTAGGGGCGTTTTGCTTCCCGAGATCAGCCGATCGAAATCAGCGAGCGCGCACTTCTTCTCTTCCTCCTCGTGCATTTTTTGCCCGCTGCTGCGCAGAGTCGCCGTTGTTGCGAGCGTGCAAGGAGTAACGGCGCGTTAATAACGACTGTTAATGACAGGTGTTGCCTCCGCGCGGTAGCCGAGCTCTCCTCGGCAACTATTGTCTTCTCCCAGCCGTGTACCTGGCACCGCGACATATTTTCAATAATTATTAGCCCCGACGCGTGCATAACACTATGTACTTAACGGCGGCGTGTGCCACACAGCCCGACGTTGGCGAATGTCTTCGACATCCTTTCGCCGCCGTCTACGCCGCTAATGTACATTTTCTATGTATACCGCGGGAGAGGCTTCATTTGCTTTGCATCTTAACGTGTGAAACATTCTGCATGGAAATGTTCGCGCGGCAAAATTCTATTCAACCTCGTGCAATTCAATGGGCTCTTCCGTATCTTTTACAAAATTTTAACGCGCGCTCTACTTTTCATATTTACATTTTATTTCCACTTGCAGTCGAGCCACTAATATTCTGTGTAAACGTTTAGCGAGGCATTAGATTCGCTTTTTCTGCTATATTGACGCAAAGTCGCGACGCGTCGGAAGTAGGCGATTAGAACGGTCTTTACGAATGTCTGGAGGTTTTGTGCGGATTAGTTCCAATTAAGACGCCTTTAGTCAATCTTGTAATCTCGACGTCTTGTTGTTATCGGACGTATACACTTGCCGGTGACTTCGAGTTTCGAGCTTTTGCTAAAACGACTGGTCGCACAGGCAGTGGCTTATCGAGTTTAGCATCTCGCAGCTTGATATTCAGTGTCTCTTCCAATTAGTCGCGTCAAATGAAAAAGTTTTTAATTATACACAATTACTTTGATTAATGACGTTTAAGCGACGGCGCCGCCGCGATGATTTTCCGTCGGAGGGGATTTTCTGTCGAAAATGCTGAAAAGTAAAAAAGTGGTTGAAAGAGTTAAAAGGCCCTTTCGGTTTCTCAAAAGTCCTTGAAAGATATTCCTTCCCCTTCGGGCGCATTGTCCCGAGTGCACTGGAACGGTACGCTCGACTCGCCAGCGATTCCGAAGGAGCGAGGGGTCAAAAGTAGCGTATAATACACAGAGAAAACAGGGATAAGAATGCAATAGAGGAGGTATCGCGCGCTGCCGGGTAGAGCATCCCGGGTGCCGAGGGAGCAGCGAAGAGAGAGAGAGAGAGAGAGAGAAGCTGGCAGTTTCGCGGAAGCAACAAGCTGTTTATGGCTTTTGCCCTGACTCTCTCCCCTTCGCTCCGCAAAGCTCGCTCGCGGCACTTCGACTCTCTCGCTCTCCCGGCCGCGTGCAGCCGCAGCAGCCCTGCATGCGAGTGCCTGCATGCTCGTACGCACGAGAGAGTGAGAGAGAGAGAGAGAGAGAGAGTGGCGCACTCGAAAATCTGCGACAAAGGCCAGATTATGCCGGCTCCCGACCCCTTGCCAAAGTCGCCTTCTCTCTTTCTTTCTCCTTTTCACTTTCTCTCTCTCTCTCTCTCTCTCTCTATTTTCGAGCCTCCGGGGAGCGCCGGCCTGAACGAGAGGGAGGAGCGAGAAGGGAAAGTGCCTGTTTACATCAGTTTTATCGTCGATTTCCGAATCGCATCGCGGCGAGACCTGGATTTAGGGGCGGTTAAAGGATGGAGAGGGAAAGATTTTCGGGGCTCCCCCCCTGCGTTTTTGCTCTTTTTCACGCTCTCCTTGCGACGAAAATTTCTATTCGCGCCGCCGATGACGATCATTCGACATATTGGGGGCTGACTCTTTGCACAGCTGGATTTTTTTCCTCGAGTGCAAGTGCGGCGGATTTATTGACTGCGGTGTAACCACCGGCAGTCAATAGATTTTCAGTTTGTTTTCTCGTGACCTGATTCGATTTCTAACAGGGGCAAATAGACCCTTCCCTAACGTAGGAATCTCTCTTGTATTATATTAAGCGTGAACATTTTATTTTCAATTTTCTTCCACTAAATCAAATTCTTTTCAGTTATTTATACCATTCATAATATAGTTCAAATATAATCTGCGATTATAGTACGGTAAATAATAATAATAGAATAATCTATGCATTAACATTAATTTTGCATTAAAGTTGGAATATAAACCTTCGGATTCTCGGCATTAGAAATCATTTATTATTAAAAGATTAAATTAATCTATAAAATATTTGTGATGAATTAAAGTTACTAATGTTAATCAACTAGTCGCTAATTATTCAAAAGAATAGATATTTTTCAACTATCTGGTACAAGTTTTCACGTTAAATTACTTTGAAAAAGTAGTGGATTTTATATTCAACTCCAGTAAATGAAAATTTCTAGGTCAGATCTTTATTTAATCTGGAAGAGCACGTGCAGATAGTTAGTTGCTGACAGTGAATGAAGATTCCATGCACCCAAAACCAGCGGGTGGCCAATTTCGAAGGTAACTTTGCCTAGCTCAGCTCGTGGAGTCTAACATCGTTACATCAATGAAATCGTCGATCGCGTATTGAAATTATTGGAAATATAGGACTCGGGGCTTAAGTAGCTGTATGCGATATTGCGCACTTCTGTCGCGTGACAACAAGTTTTCCAATAATAGCCCGAAAATTCTCGGATATTTCGTGGCGAGCGGCCTCAAAGACCGAGATTTGAACGTGCACGTTTTAATAGACGTGAAATTAGGAGGTTCGACGGCAAGAACTTGAGTGTTTCGTATCCCAAGTTTAGCGTACGATCGGGTCGCGAAAGCGAAAGTGCGCTTCTCAACTTGCAAAGTGGCTGTTAGGTCAATTTCGGCGTTTTGCCAAATTTTTCAGCGCTTCGCGGATAACTGCTTAATGATTTCAACGGATTGCCTCATGTGCACCTCAGAAACCAGCACAATCGAAGAAGCATCTTTTATACTAACATTTTAATTTTTCATTTTTATCATAATCTCTTTTATTTAGATTAAAGCTTATTTCATGGATATTCATAATATATCAAATTTGAATCATTTTATTGACAAGTATTGCTATATCTGGAAATAATAAATACGAATAATTTTATCTCTCATTTATCATTTGAATTTTTAAACAACAAACTAAAGTTTTTTATCGTCAAATAGATTTTACTGTTACATCTACCTTGTAAGTTATCTTTTTTCACTTATAAATTTTGAAAGCAAAACCGTGCCAATCCTTTACTAATTTTAAATCGCAGCATCTCATGTAATTCAACGCGAGCTCTTGCACAAAGCAGATCTCGATTAATCAGGAACATTGATCGCAATCGCATTACATACATGGAACTAGGCTAGATGTGCAGCCTCTTTTATCAGTCCTATATATCCCTCGCGCCGTCCGTCCTCTCTCGCATCTCGTCGTTCTAAGGAGGACGGCACAGCACATCGGAGCCGGCGAAGTCAGAGAGGCGCGGACAGGATGAGGCGGTTGTACAGCGTCGGGGACAGGGAAAGGACAAACTCGTAAGAAAGGGGCTGAGGGGTGGTGGGGTCCGGGGATGGACGAACGAAAGGGGTGGCGCTGGTGTGAGATCTGGGACGTGTGGCAGAAACACGGAATAGCAGTCTCGGGAGATGTCGGAGGGAGATAGAGAGAGAGAGAGAGCAAGAGACACGCGTTAGGCTGTAAGGCGATCGAGAGCTAGAAACGAGAGGCCGCGGGGGAAACGGAGACGGACAGAGGTGAGGCTGTGCCGCGCGCGAGAGGGAGAGAGTCCGATAAGGAAAAGGACGGGAACAATGCGATTCCCGTGTACCCGAGTGTCTTGCGAGGAAGACAGCGCCGAGCGCCGAGGAAAAGGGGTACACAGAGAGCGCGCGAGGGGGGTCGAAGATTGTTGCAGCAGCAGCGGCGGCGGCGGCGGCGGCGACGGCGGCAGTAGCGGCGGCGCGGAGGATGCACGAGCAGTCTTGCGGACGGGTAGTGGTGAGCTGGAGAAAGATGGAAGACGAAGAAGGGAGCGAGAGAAAGAGAGAGAGAGAGAGTCAGAAGGGGTTGGGGGTACCGTTAATTCCCCGATACAATGCTCATATCACCTTCCCCACTCTCTTTCACCCTTTCTCCTCCTTCTGTCTTGCGCTCTCGCGCACACATCCACGGAGTCTCCGGGCTATATACCTTCGGAGCCATCCCACATCCTTCTCTCTGGGCGAAGCAGCAGCAGCAGCAGCAACCCCTGGACGTTCCTTGTCTTACTGGCAAACTTAATCGATATTTCACAGTTTCTTACCCCCACCCGGCCCTCGACCTCCTCCTCCTCCTCTTCCTCCTCCTCCTCCTCCGGCAGCAGCAGCAGCAGCAGCAGCAGCAGCCTCGTGTCCAGCCGCAGAGGGGCGGCACATCTTCCCTCCGTATACCCTCCAATCGCACTACTAGCTAAAGCATCGTAAGCGCGGGGCAGGCGAACGAGAGCGAGCTGGTCTCCGAGACCTCTGCATGTGTACGGGTACATAAGCCGAACTGCTGCCAAGATGTGCGTGCAGCCGAGCTCGCCGAGGCTGCAGCCCCGTGTGTATGCGCGCGTTAACGCGCCTAGCTGTGCATGCGGAAGACGAGCGAACTCCTATTATAGAGCAGCTTTCGATGCCCTCGCGGCGCGGCCGGCCGGACTCTGCCCCCCGACGCTCCCTCCCGCGTCCTTAGACTTACAATTTCGGAGATGTTGCACGTTTTTGCACTTTAGTGAGGTCTTTTTTTTAGACCGTTAAAGCAATGAAAACGTACTTACCCTCTTTCCAGGAGCCTTACTTCGCATTTAAATATTCGCCTCTATTCAAGGAAATTCACTCTTTTTCATATTCCGCGTGAATACGTTGTCCATTGACCCATAACAATTTTTTAGAAATAAGTATGCAGCGGATCCGCGGACAAAAAACATAATTCGAGAAGAGCGAATATACATATAGAAGCAGAACAGAGCTTTACATGGCTTTTGTAAAGCAGCGAAGCGGGCGCAAAAAGAAGGCAGCTTCATCGGCACTTGTCTCTCTCCCTCTCACAAAGCGCCTCAATAATTGCTGGAGAAATGTAAGCCCGGCTGCGGAAATGCCTCGGCATATTCGCAGAAAGAAGGACGCAGGAGCTCGGAGCGCGACAAACCCTCTCTCGTCGAAACAATACGTGCACGTTTCGGGCTTGCACGCGAGCTTGAGCGCGCGAGAAATGCAAATACATCTGCTCCCGCACATTGTATTACACGCAGCGTACAAATAACGGCGGCGGCGGCGGCGGCGGTGCAGCTTCCGCAGCTCTCGCTTTTCCACAGTTTCATTTTTCATCGGCGTCGTCGGCGCGCTCTCTCGAGTTGCCGTAACGAGGATCGTCTCATTATTGTAATTGGACAATGCTTCGGCCGACGTCGTCGGCTGTTTGTTTTTAATTTTTTGCCGGCGCGCGGGAGGGCGACGAGGACGAAGGAGATGGAAAGGACGTGACGTTCGTTACGAAGAAGTCGTCATCTTCGTCGGCTCCTCGAGAATCGCGGGGCTGGGAGAGGGGGGGGGGGTGGAAAAGATCGTCTGCGGGGAGGAGAGAGAGGGAGACGGAGAGAGCAGCTGCCACCCCACGTACGATACTCGTTACTATCGCGCGGAGCGCGTAGCTCAACGTTTAATCGCTCGGCTTCCTTTTATAATCTCGACAGGCAAGCACTCTTTGTACGGGTTTTCTTTGCTCTTTTTTAATGGAGCTCCCTTTTTTGCGGGGCTGCTCCTTATTGCTGAAATACTGTATTCGGAAAAATTTTCCTTTCGAATTTTGAAAAACGCGTTTGAAAACGATTTACGAAAGCATAGTTAACCGGTGACACCGCTAATTCCGTGCAAGAAAAAATCGCACCGAGATTTACAATCTCGTTTTTCCTATGCAAATTCGATGACCTCCCAAGTATTTGAATAATTATAATTTTGAAATTATGTAGGAAAAGTCGGCATTGGTTTGTTTAAGCACATAAGAATTATATACATTTGGCATATCTTAAACACTTTGTGCATCTATTTACAAGTCGCAGATCGCTGGTGCACGAAGGCAAGGCGCTTTTTTGCCTCTGATAGCAGGAATTCAGCCAACCGTACGGCGAAATACGCAGCCAAATCAATTGGTCAAACAATAATGCGCGAGTGCATTGATGACTTGCAAAGTAGTTGCCTTAGGTCCGTCCCTTTTCTCTTTCCCTTGGCGTTTTGGGAATCCGCAATATAAATAGACGATCGCTCGGCGGGGTTAATCGTCTCTTCTGTATTAAGGAGATAATCATCGTAATGAGATCGATAAGTTCGCGGAATTCCGCTGCAAGCGAGATGTAATAGAAATAATTTGGTTTACGAGCCGACCCCCAATTATAACTTTTATCGTTACCATTTCAATAGCTGATCGATCATCGCTTCCTCCCGAGCTTCCTTCGTCCAGTCTCCAAACTGATAATTGATTTACGATCCTGCGACCGCGAGATTTCTCGTATTATATTACATCTGCTCGCGTGATTGCAATAGTAAAGTTTTAAGTTTTAAAATAGCACTCATTTGATCTTGAAGTGGCAGGAAAAACAATTGTTTATGAGCTTATTTAATGATCACGGATGGAACTGATTGCAAAATCCAAGCATTTTTTCGAGGCTTTTTCACAGATAACTTTTATTAGGACTCGCGGAGAACAGTTGTAAGCGGGTAAAAAAGTGGTTATGGTCATCTCCGGGGGGAGAAAAAAAGGCTGCGAGTGCATTTGTTTTCTCGGCACACGTTCGTGAGCTAGAATTCGTAAAAGTGGCGTATCGGTGCGCGGGTTCGAAAATTAATGGCATATTAAAAAATAAACAAAAGAAACTATATAATTAGCTTTTTGCGCGGAGCCCCTCGAAGCGGGGAAACTCGAATGCATTGTGCTTGACACTGAATAAGGAAACATAACTCTCGGGCTAATAAGCGATTGAAAATGGCTTTATTGTCTCCGGATGGATTACGTGAACGCCAATCGATATGTACCTTGGCTGCAGCGCCAAGTGTGGGGAGAGGATATCTCGCAAGGCTAAAGCCGGCCTTTTTGCGGATTTTCCGATCTCTCAAGGAGGCTGCTGCTGCTGCTGCTTGTGTTTCCCTCTCCCCGGCGCAGGGGAACTTTCAAGAAAACACGATCCGTGACACACTTGGGAAGGTGTTATGTTACGCGGGCTCCTCCTCTTCCTCGCGCGGCTGCGGCTCGTTCCAGCAAAAGTCATTTTACTTCATTATCGCGATAACCGACGTGGATAAAATATGCCCCATCGCTCACGGATTAATTCCAATGGAAAGAATAACGAATGTACGCACTGACTTTTAAAAATGTCCCCTTGTTTGCCCTCGTTAATAAATATCACTAGATGTATCGCTCAAAGTTTTTTAATCCGATCGTCTCCCGCTTTGCAGCGGCTCCGCAAAGACAAAGACGTTTATGAAGACGGCCGGCTTGGGAGAAGGAGACGTGGACATGCAGGGAGGTCGAATCTGCATTGGCACCCCCGGCCCCGTGGGGGTGAGAGAGAGAGAGATAGAGAGAGCGAACGATGGCCGCGCCTCCGGAGCCGAGATCCGTTACTGTCAAACAGTGGCCGCTCTCTCTCTCTCTCTCTCTCCTCCTCCCGGCGTGCGCGTGAATCAATAGCATTAACCCATTCCACCCCATCGGAAAAGCCGCGAGGGGGTGGCTTGCAGCGGCGGCGGTGGCGGCGCCAAAGGAGTTGCTGCGAATGTGGGTGGGAAAGGGCGGCAATAGTAACAATCCTGAGGTATTTAGCCGCGCGGCAGCTGCCCCCCACCCCCCAGCCCTGCTCGCCCGCTCGCGGACACGAGCGCCTACGTACAACACATCCACCCGCCAGCAGCAGCGGCGTGGGAATCCGTCTGTCTGCGTCTTGGCCCGGCTCTTCTTCTTCTCGGGAGGAAGAGGGCTCTATACGACTTCTAGCCGCAGCAGCACACGCTCCGGATCTCGAAACAGACGAGGCGCGCGACGAGTGTGCGTGCCCGGGAGGGTAGGACCAGCTTCTCTCTCCCTCTCTCGCCCGTCTTATGGCCCGACGTGCATCTTAGCCCAGCCGCGCGCTCCTTGGCCCGTCGATATGTGCGCGCCCACCACGGCGTAATCGCTCGCGAAATCTTCGCCTCCCCGTGTATTCTAGCTCGCAGAACGGGTTCGCAAGACAAATCGGAAGCCTATTATTTCTGCTAAACGCATTTCTAAACGCATTTCCAATCAGTTTTATCGATGATTTTAAAAGAACGCCTATTAAAAGTGTATAATTCGAATGATGTTTTAAGAAATTTAATTAATTAAACAATTATTCAATGCAAATTTCATCCATTTAAAAGTAAACAATATATAAAGCAGTAAAATAAGTAACATGTCCTAAAACTACTGTTCAGAAGTACAAAGGAAACGTATTATAATGCTGACCTAATATTGCTCACGTTTGTCTAATTTCCACTGTTTTATATAAAAAATGTCTTTAATGGATGTAATAAGGCTAAACAATGCACTAACTTCGTCCATGTTCCTTTAAATTAGTTCTTGAATCAGTCAAAGGCAATAAAATCTCCGCTCTAAATGTGCTTTTTTGTACAGCTCCGATAAAGTTAAAAATAGCAGGTGATTAGAACGGGACAATGGCTAATGAAATAAAAGCTTGCCGGAATAAACAATTTGTAGCGAAATTCGAAATCGAAAGGTATAGGAATGTAAAATATACTCGGCGCGGAGGGTCGAAAGGTATTCACGGGAGGTACTGGCCTGTATATATCTCGAAGGAAATCTGTGTTCACTCAAGGAGGAAGGAGCACGTCGCACACAAATGACGCGCGGAACTGTATACGCAAAATCAATGCCCAGCTTAACCGCCGATTGTGCCGTAATGTTGGTAGCCCTGGCTTTGCAAGACCGAGGGAAAGAGAGAGAGAGAGAGAGAGAGAGAGAGAGAGGGCGAGAGCGAGGCAACCGACAATGAGAAACGGAGGAGCAGTATCACCGGGAACGAGAAAGATAGAGACGGAGAGGAGAGCGAGTTGAGAGGCGGTACCCGCGAAGATAGGACTGTCCGACGGTCCGCGGTCTCTTTGGTTGTTTGGTGAGCTCCTTCGGGCGCGTTCTCGCTAAATGGAAAAGGCGATTGTTTTGCACCAAAACTCTGGACTCTCGCCGAATCACTTTTCAGCTCCACTCGATGACGCTCCTCATCGATCTAGACGATTTAGCGTGCAGAACATCCTCTCTCACTAAACCTCTGTCGCAAAACAGAAGCACTTTCACAAACATTCGTCAATTAATTCAATTATATTTATTTAAAACGCTAGTAAAGTTTTATCTTTATAATTACTATCGATTAAATATTCCATAGCTAATGATGCAGTGAAAATGCATTTTAGGTGAGATTGAAATAATATAGAAATTGAAATAACTTTTTTAATGAAATATGCGTACTTACAATTAGAGAGACAGAGAGGGAGGCAGAAAATCCTAGCTGCAGAGGAAAAAGTAAGTTGCAGGAAATGTAAAACTCATCTCCTGTAGAGGGAGTAAATTATTTTTAAGTGTTAATCTTTGCTAAAGCGACAATGGCCTCTTACATAAAGTGAAAGCAAAATAATTTATGTTAAAATCTTCGCTTAAAAACCAGGAAATAAAAGAATTTAGTATTTAAAGTCACCGTATTTTCATGAATGAAAATTTTAAGCATAAATTCAAGATTAATTAAATAATAATTAATGTCAAAATAAAGCGGCAATTTTACTTGAAGAAACTTTGTACCTTATAAATATAAGCAATTTTCCATATCAAATGCTTATATATTACATTTTTTTAAAGCCTAATTTTGATAACGGTTAATACAGTTTAATTATTGTAGTTATATGTGCAGCGACTTGATTAAATTAAAAATACCTTTAAATTTAAATGCTTAGAAATTTCGGAAACGAGCCGAACTCGACAGGACAGTTCGAGGAAAAAAAAGTCCGACTTTCATCGTGATTTGGGTCCTCTCACCGAGGCACACATTCCGTTTTTTTTCAGTTTCCCTTCGGCGCGGAGCTTCAACCGCAGGACACAATCGTTACGCGCACGTGTGCCCGAAGAAAGTGCGTCGGCATATCCGTTACGAGCGCGCGGCGCGTGCATTACTAAAAAAATTTAAAAAAAAACGAGAGCGAGGGGAAAATAAAGCGCGCGAAAAAAAGGTAAAATCGCCGGCCGGGGGAACTAGAAGAAACGAAGTAGAAGGCCGCGGTGGAAACTATTCTGGAGATGAAAGAGAGAGAGAGAGAGAGTCCGAATCCGCCGCCGCCGCTTGACCGGATGTGGACTGCGGTCTCTGTCATGCATCAGCGAGCCAGGGAATATATGGCGACTGTCTTTGGCCTCCATTGTCCGACGGAAGATCGTCGGAGGAACTTCGTTATCGGCCGTGAGCACGTAGAAAATAACGTGTGCACGTGTGGTCCGCCGCTTTTTTTCGTCTCCCCCGCTCTTTTCTGCCTTGTTCCTCCGCTCCTCCGCCGTCTAATTATTAGCCTGCGTCGTCGTCGCGGCCGCCGCTCTTGCGGCGCGTCATCCTCGCGAACGGAAAGCCGCCGGAACTCTATCGAGCGGTAAAGATGCTTCTCTTCTCTTCCTCTCCCACCCCGACGATTATGAGACAATTAAGCGGAGCTTTGCCTTCGTTCAGGTCGATGATTGGCCCTGTGGCTAATTCAATTACTAAGGCTGATTTCGCCCGGTGCCTGCGGTTTCGCCTCGTATGTGAGCTTCTTTTGTCTTCGACCCGTTTTCGGCAGTCGTTTAGACCGCCGGATTGTACAAAGAAATCTTTCAGCGTGCTATTGAACCACCTCGGTAAGAATGTACATCCACGTGATTACATTTTTTTTAAATTATATCAATTTTTTGTTTGATGTAGTAATTGCCTTGTTGAATAACTGTTAAGAATATTTATTTGACTATACTGAGGATTGGGTTAAATTATATTCCACATATCAATAAGCGATGATCAGATAATCATTACCTAACAACATGTAGCTTTTACGTGCATAAAATATTGTAAAAATTACTTGGAAAATAATTTCTAGAAAAAATTATGAATGAAAATATTTCGAAACGGCACAATAAAGGCGATACCCAACAACCAAACGACATCACGCGAGCATAAATAAAGTTGAGCATTCTTATAGGTATATTGAGCAGTGCTCGTAAGGTAAGCCTTTTTATATATCGAGCTTGCGCATTTTATTTACGACAATTAGATTTTAAATGTCAATCTTAGGCATTCATAGCGAGTCACGCACCCGCGTGAAACGCGATCGAGACAGTTAAAGTGCTGGAATATAAAGCTGAAAGTGGATGACTATACGAAGAGGAGAAAGAACGAGAGATACGTATAGAGGGTATATACAGCCGGGGTAGGGAGAAAGAGAGCGAGTGGCTTTATAACGAACGTGAGCGTTAAATGTGTAATAGTCTGGACTTACTTGATGCAAATGTATGTGTATATGTAGGCAACGACGGGGGAGAGAGACACGTTGCTCTGCCTTCGAGGGGAGCCTTTAGGTTCTGCGCGCTCATGAGCTACCCGATGGTTCAAACCTTTTTTTCATTTGCAAATTGCGACTGATTTTCTTGAGATTTATGAGTAATATATAGCCAACGTGTTTTCGGACAGGAAAAGAAATTAAAGTTTTTGTAACATCTATGGTCCGCCTTGTGCATCGATCATTTGGAGTCAGCTGCTAATCAAATCTACGCCAGTATAAATTATTCTTTTAAACTCGCACGCTTCCAAACCTCCCATTACAAATGTGACACCCTCGAAAATACGGCATCCCTAAAAATATATCGAGCGTAGTCTAGAATTAGCGTGAATTCGTAGTCGAGCTACGTCGTTAGCGAGCATAAAAGAGAGAGAGAGAGAGAGAGAGAGAGAGAGAGAGAGAGAGAGAGAGAGAAATAAAAAAACTGCCACGCTTCCGACGTCTTGAATTTGAAAAGCCCGGCTCGTCAACCGAGCCGCGGGAGCAGCGGAAGAATCGAAGGTGTACATTCGCCGCGGAGAAGAGAGAGAGAGAGAAAGCACACACACGCGAGCCACGAGGCAGTCACGCACGCGAATAGAAAGACAGGCACCCCGGGGGGGTTGCACGCATCCACCATAACGAATTAAGGATAGCGGAGCGAGCTTTTATGCTCGCGTCGTGTGCCGGCGCTCTTACCCCTCCGCCTACCCCCTTAATTCTAATCAGCGGGCTGATGTCATCGGCAGCAGCAGCAGTACCATCGATTTTTTTTCATGGGCGCCCTCGTGCTTTCTTACTTATTCAAATCTAGACGCCTGCCTTCGTTCTCTTTTTAATTTAGTTACTCGCCTTTCGTTCTCTGATCATTCTTATGTGTGATGCTTTTCTGGCTCGAAACAAAATCAGTGAGAAGGTTTATATAATAAGACGTGGTTACATTATGATTAGTATGTACATTTGTAAAATTATTGCAGTAGAATGTACCTAAT
The DNA here is from genome assembly GCA_900474385.1 of Ormyrus pomaceus. Classification (NCBI taxonomy): domain Eukaryota; kingdom Metazoa; phylum Arthropoda; class Insecta; order Hymenoptera; family Ormyridae; genus Ormyrus; species Ormyrus pomaceus. The sequence continues at coordinate 1,717 of UCOM01002667.1, read as the reverse complement.
AACGAGTTGTAAAAGAATGTAAGAAGATTGCATATCTTCAGCAATATTTGAAATGTTAGGTAAATTATTTTGCTCAAGTTTTTAGCGTAGGCCGTGGTAATATATAACAACGCAATCAATTGCAAAGCATTCCAGATTCACGAACACGTTTTATAAGTTCTCTATAATTAATAAGTAGTAAATATAATAAGGCAAGAAATACTTATTAATTAGGTAACAGTAAAAACGCAAAAGATTAATTGATCAGCTTTTAACACTGCGGATCAAGTTTACATTTGTTGTTGAATTTTAAATTAATTAAAACCATTGTGGTACAAAATTTTAATTAAGCAATCACGTGTGATATTTTTCTTCGGCAAGGAATGAATAATGATTACTGTTTACTAAGGTCGTGTATATAGAAGCGACTGAGTTGACCGAAGGAGGGCATTTGAAATTATAATTTCGTCCGATACGGCAGAAGGTTACTTGTCGATTTTTTTTTATATAAAGGCTATTTTCAGAACCTCTGGTCCTACACTAAAAATAGATTTACGTGTTATTGCATGTAAAGCTGAATAAACTTTAGTGGAACAAATATACGTCAGATTAAAACTTGTACAAAATCATCAGATCTTGCTGAAAATTTTAATTGTATATTATTAGATAATAGTTCACTAGTACAAAGACTAATCAATTTTAATATTTTTTTAGACTGTACGTTTTAAATTAGTAAGTAAAAACGTTCTTTATAAATTTAATGTGCTCAAAAATTTAACTTAGAATTCAGTACACTCAAACTACATAAAGTTATGAAAAGGATAATAATCAATAATCAATAATGAGTTAAATTTAATAATCTGCATACAAATGAGATATTACGCATAAACTTTAGCATAACTTTTTGAAAGTTTTTGAAATAAAAGTAAATGTATAGTACAGAATTGCCGTTTTATCAAAGTGTGTGTTCCAACGGAGGCTAATTTTCCGCTTAGAAATGGTCCTAAAGTCTCCATCACTTGCATAAACTAGATCTTCAAGAGCGTATCGTATATGTCAACGACAAAGACGTGGACATATATAGATACGGATGGGTTATGAAATGTAATTGAAACATTTGCGATGCTAGCCATTCAGAACAGACTTGACTATATGTATGCTTCGGATAATCAAATAACAACTAGAACTTTATAATAAGTTCTCAACATTATTATGTCCTCCGTAAATTTAATTGAGTTTTTGTATAAGATAGATTAGATTTAGCATAGTAAAATGCTTGTAATTAGATTTCAATATCCAATAAACGGAACGATGTAACAATTCAATTTATTAAAATGAAATTATAAAGATTAGTCGTAAAAAATAAGTTTTAGTAAAAGGTATATTTTGTAAAGAACCGAAGCAGTACGAATTTTCGAATATTTTTATAATTTAAAAGAATGAAATTTGTTCAGCTCCGAGGGCGACTAAGAAATGCAAACCTGATATCGTTCCTGTTTCTGTCTCCCGGAAAGTCTGGCAATAAAACGGAAGCCAGCCAGCTACGGCAGGGCCGAAACAATCGGTGATTAAAGGCATTCGTCAGCGGCGGCGCTACATACCTCCGCGTTTAAGAATCGGCGCGTCGCCTCTCCCGGCACCCACACGCGTAATCGCACGTACGAGCGGGCTTAGCGGCACTCTTTGCCAGTGGTCGTGAGAGCGGCGGCCCTCGTCTATACGTACGTAAGGGAGAGAG
>UCOM01002666.1:0-23956 GCA_900474385.1 Ormyrus pomaceus | reverse complement strand
TTTTTTATTTTATTTGAACTATATTGCTGAAACTAATGTAAACAATCATAATAAAATAATAATAATAATAAAAATATAACAGTACTATGTTGCATATATAACCGTGGTACCATATATAATTTAAAATCGTTATAAAACAAAAACTAGTAGATGAACTTCAAAAATTCTTATTAATTTTCTAAGTTTTGTTAAATACGAAAAAAATAAGTGGCCGATCATTGAAAAAGATGGATTATTTACTAAGATACACCTATTCAAAAAATTGAAAAAAAATAAATAAAACCTTAATATCTTTTGAACTAATAAGTTTCGTAAGCTAAAAAACTATAAAGTATAGCAATATTTCTAGTCAATTAAAGCCCGGAATCGTTGGACACAGAAAACTTATTTTTTTCAGTTTTCAGCTTTTTATTCAAAAACTAATTAACAACATGGCTTGAAATTTTTACAGATTATAGCTCTGTATATTTTTAATTACCAAAAATTTCTTCAGAGCAGTTGCTAATTTAAATTAAGAATTACAAGCTTTTTAAAAAAAAAACACGTTTTTGTTAAAAACAAAATAACCATAAGATCTAGAGTAACTTTTTTTCTCTGAAATCATAGGTATTTTTATGTTCTTTAAAATGTTTTTTGTTCGATTGAAATATCTCATCCTATCATTAAAATTTTTCAAAAATCGAGAATTGACAAAAACTAATCTATAAACGCATACATACGTGCGTACATACATACATCCGAACATTTTTTAAAAACTACTTGTTTGGACTCTGAACCTAAAAATGTACGTCAAAATATGAGACTCGAAAAATTTCACCGTTCCAAAGCTTTCTCTATGAGAAAGCAAAAAATCATGATTATTTACTACAAAAAGATACACCTTATGAATTTTTTCAGATTTTTACATTACGAATTATTGCAGAAAAAAATAATATCGAAAAAATACGTATTAGCCTGTTACAGGCGTGTCAGTCCATATAAATGGCTGAAAATTTGTCTGGAAGAGTATTTAATAGTGTTCTTTCGAATGAACAATTGCAAATAAAAATCCAGGCTGGGGCATTTTTGACCCCTTACCCGGCTAGACCATTTTACTTATCTGACTGAAAAATTTAACAGTAAGAAAATAGTGTATTGTGTAACAAGGTGGACAATGAATTATTCCGTGAGTGTTTTGTTTACGACCCGAGACGGAACGAGCGCACGAGGCGAAGTGCGCGCTCGAGTAGTTAAGTGTTTTAAACAATTGTTAAAATAAAATAATAATATTTAATTAATATATTAATTTTTGACACGTGCCGAATAATTTTCCTCGTATGTTACACACGATATTTTTCTTAAGGGGTTATATCCACTTGTTGTCAGAGAAAAAAGGTATTTTTATTATTCTTTTTTACCAAGACGATAAAATTGTATTAGAAGAAGCCACGTATGTATTTGTCGACGTTAAAAGGTACTTTATTAATTTTTTCAGTAAAAAGTTTTGAAAACTGGGGGCAGTACGGCCGTTTTGCCAAAACACCTTTATCTCGACATCCCTCGCGGTGACCATGATAAATAAGGAACGGCTCATCTGAAATCAAAAAATCAAAAAGAACTTTTTAGTTTTCATCTTCACGGAGTTCGTGAACGAAGGATTTGAGGAAATTTCCATTTTTATAAATATGGTGATGATTTTCGTAAAATTTTATTTTTGAGGGTCAGAAAATTTGGTTTTTGCAGCCAGAAAAAAGAAGTTTTGTTCCAAATATATCAATTTCCAAAATTTAGTTTGCAATATTTTTACGATCCTTGAAAATATTCAGCCACGACCCTCCCCCTTCCCTCCCTAAAAAATGCCGTAAATACACTTGGCCCTAACCAAGTTCATTTCCGCATACGATTATCGAGGGAGAAAGCGGCGGAATAAGGTAAATAGAGAAGAGAGCTCGGAGCGAGACAGAGAATGCAGATTGCTAGAGGATATGGTAAAGCGGATAGCGGCGGGGGTGGAGGAGCAGGACTGCCTAGGACGACGACACGGTATCTTGTACAATTTACTGGTTCCCTGAACTTGGCTAAACTTGGCCGCGTGCCTTAACCCCCCCACCCCCCGCGACTTTCCCAACTAGTTAACATTTCATCTGTATAATATTCCGGGGCGGCGCAACGCCAGTCTCGAGTCTGCGACCCTTTTCATGTATCTACGCACTCGGCGCTCTGAATGGATCGCTGGGAGCTTCTTCTTCTTAAGCTCGGTCCAACGTCTGCTTCCCCCTTCGGTTACTGCTGGTGGCTCGTTAGTGCTTCCGCGGCACCTGGAAATAGAGGTATTGTGATGTTTTTATTCGGCATAACGAAGGGTATTTCGAGTCTGTGGTTCGAGACCACAGACTCGAGACGTTATCAATTGATAACGAGGGGAGTGCTTGCACTCGTGAAAATAAATGGCCGACACTTCTTAATCAATCTGACAGTAATATGAGACGCTTAAAATAACCGAGCTTTCGAGGTTGCGCGTATTGATTCGTACTTTATTTGCATAGAATGCTCAAGCGGGTAATTTTTCAAGATATCGAGAAGATTAGAACAGTACTGCACTCGAAAATGACTGAAGAAATCTCCGTTTTACATCAGGGCGAGGCGCAACGTCGAAATGAGCAAGCATCGCGGAAAATTTGCATCCGGCCCGTTTTCCGAATAATATTCGAATTTCGCGTTAAACTCGTCCGAACTCTTCGGAAAAGCTCCGAGTTTCCGCGATCTCGCGGAAAACGGCCATTCGCCGGAATCACCATCCACTCAAAAGTACTCCTGCGCGCAGCCGGCATCATGCATTCTTAATGCGAAATAATCGAATAAAGTGGATAAATACGGCGATAAAGTAAAAGGGCCGGAATGCGCGCGCAGCCGGAAAGATAACGCGAGATGGAAGGAAGGGAGAGAGGAAGTGCGCCGATGCTTCTGATATAAGTGGAACTGGATATTAAAAGTTATTCCGGCACCGAATAAAGTATCAAGAAGTTTTCAGTTCTCTCCAGTCGCGAACAGCCCAAAGAGAGCTCTCCATTATACCCCGCGATTGTCGGCGAGTCCCTTTCTCTCTCTCTCTCTCTCTCTCGCTCTTATCCGCCTCTATTTTTCTTCCTCTCATTTTCCCTCGTACTCGGCCGCACTCCATCCCTCGCTCGACTGCGTTATCGCGGTCTTTTTCTCGCTTCTTGAATCTATGATTATAAAGTTCCGCGAAAGTACGATCACTTTAAGCCCTCTTCGCCTTTTCACTTCTCTTACTCTGCCCTCGGAGAGATTTTTTTTTTTTTGTTTCCGCGTGCTTCCATTTTACTTTTTTACATTTCAGGTTTGTCGTCATATTTTTTTCAATTTACGACTGACTTCGGCTCTCTCTTTTTTTTTTAGTTTCTCTCGCAATCACGATGTTTCGGGGTAATGGTAAAGTTTTTGGAGCTGAAACGGAGATCGTCGCTTTTCTTGAAGGGAGATTCGTTGTTTCGAATAATAAATAAAAAAGTATTTCGAGGAGAAAGAATATCAGCGTCGTTCTTGCATTTGTTGATCGAAAGTGAACGAAATTTCGACAGTTAAATAAAATTTCAAAAAAAAAGTGCGCAATTTTGTGTACTTTATTCATTGCTATTGCTTGACAAAACGCAAATTTTCAGCGTCGATCCTCGTTCACAAAAAGCAAAGCCAGATCTTCATACAATCAACCGACTGATTATACTCTCCCCCTCTCTTATTCTTCCACTTTATACCTATTTTCTCGAGGTATAAACCTCCTAAGAAAGTACAGGGAGCGGAGAGAGAGAGAGAGAGAGAGAGAAAAAGGGCATACGCCCGGAGAAGAAAAGACTCGAAAGTTCGTAATCCGGAAATCTCATTACTTCCGGCGACGCGGAGCAAAAAGAAAACGCTCTCTCTCTCTCTCGCGGGCGAGATTGCGCGCGGCTATATTGAAAAAAGGGCCTGGCCGCCTCGGAACTTTTGAATTTATCCACCTGCGTGCGCGGCGCGGCTGCACGTGCGCCGCACTCCCCCGAATCAACCGCGAATTCATTGACTCGCGCGATCGTCGCCGGGGACTGCTACTTTCTTTCTCTCCTCCTCCTCCTCTTCGATTTTTCGCCTTTCTCGAGTTCGCGCCTCGCTCCGGTTCAATACCTATTTTTCGATGAATTCTTCAAACTCGCGCGCTTTCGAACTGATGCGCATACTTCAAATTTCGAAGTTGGGTATTCTGAAAGATTATTTGTCTTTATAAACTTTTAGCGTACATTAACTTTTTAGAATATATTAAGCTTCGTAAAAATATTCCCCAACGAACCGACCGAAGGAGGGACCACCGACGCTTGAAAATATCCGAGGCGTCACTCTGTTACATTTCGCATAATTTCAGGTTTCCCGCTGCATCTCGACGCGTTTCAAGGAGGGAAAGACTTAATGAGAGAATGAAGAATGAGGTCTTGCGGGGGTTCGCGGCGAGAAAAACAGGGGTAGATTGAACGAGGCAAAAGAAGGAAGCTCGCCTTTCCCAGATTCACTTGGGAATCGTTACTTTGCCGAGGCAAACTTAAGATTCAGCGGTTAACTTAACTAAGCGAGTAAAAATATATTCACGGGGAATTGCTGAGATACTTTGGGATTAACGTGACTTTCATGTTTTCCTCGCCACCTTCCTCGGTCTTTCTTTTTAATTATGAACGCCTACATTAAGTCTTATGGTTTAAAAATACCCTAATAATGAAGCTTATATAAATGCAATTTCACAGATTAAATATTATACACTCGAGAGAACAGCTGATGCCCTATAGCCGGTACAATATGATCTCAAAGAATATATTCGTTGTTACAAAGTTAATTATTTATCTAATAAGTATTATGATAACGTCCTATTATAATTGGTTATCGATGCAATTCTATAGAAACAAATGAAGATAAAACACATAAAGTATTTTAAGCGTGACAAAATTATTAGTGCGTGATAACAGGCGTTGATAATAAGATATGCAGACGAATCAAAGTAGACTTCGATTTGAATTACATAATCTAGAAAATAATATGGATAATGTAGTGCGAGAAAAAAATGTTTTCATTTTGAATTATCACTTAACTTTCGTTATAATTAAAAATTACTATACCTGAAAGGTAAAATTTAATAAAAGTCTAGTTCACCTCCCTGTTAGTAACTATAGTATATTAATTTTTGTATAAAATAATGTTAACATTTATTATAATAAATTTTCTCCGCCTAGTCGAACGATAGTGATATTCTAAGCGGCAGCGAAGTTAAACTGAAGAAAAGGCAGGAGCGCAAGTCTAAAAGCACGCGGCGCCCCGGATTCCATTCCCCGAAATCTCTCCCACTTTGAAATCCACGCAGCCGGGATTTGCAGCGACGACGGCGAACTTACCCGCGCGGCGCACGCGGCTCGCGGAAAATATGAGGGGGCGGCGGCGGCGGCGGCGGCTCGATGGAAAACGAGAAAGAGAGGTGAAAAATTCGCAGGAAAGCCCGTCGGGAAAGGGCTCGCGAGCGCGATTGGAAACTGTAATTCGGCTGAATTCGGCGCGCGAGCGAGCGGAAAACAGGCGGCTGCGCGGCGCTCGATCTCTAAGAAATCGTGCGATTTTCAGGCGCGCGCGCGCGCGGGGGGAGAACTTCATTCGAGCAGTCGGTATCGCGCGACGCGCGGCCTCTTTTGTGCGCGCGGTTTCGCCCGGTAAATCCTCGTGTAATAAGATTTTCGCTTCCTCGAAGTCCCTCTCGGCGAAAATGACTTCTTTTGCGCCGCCGCCGCGCGGGGGGGAAGAAGGAATATTGACATTCCGGCGTGTGCGTCGCGCCCGTCGATGTGTATATACCTTTTCGAGTGCGTTTCGAGAAACTGAAAATTCGCGCGCGCCGCCGCCGGTGGAAAGCTGGTAATCTTGGAAATTGATTCCGCAGCTGCCGGGAGAGCTTTTCGACGATATTTGTTTAATTTTCGGGATATTCGCCGTATTTTCGGCCGAAAGCGAATCTTTTTAAGCTTTTGCTTATTTGTCTTCTGAAATTGCCTGAGCGCCGAGTTTAAAGGTTATTAAACAATCATTATAATACATGTTACGTTATCACTTTGCATCGTTTTGCAGGAAATGAGTAGCTTCATTTGCCAAATGGATTGGACGATAAAATTTTTTTTAACGCGATCGGTATGGAATATGGAAGTTACTTCCATTAATTAAAAATTCAACATCCGCTTAGCACATTGCGCTAATTTTGGATGCTTAAATTAGAACGCAAGATAAACTCAATTTAAAATTACGTCACGTTAACAACGAATTATTGGTAACCGTTGATCCAAAATTGAAACTGATCGAGACAATTTTCTTCAATTAAAATTTTAACTCAATTAAACCGAGAGAAGTCTAAAACAATCGCAAACAATACAGTCACCGCGAACAAGTCAGCCCCCCCAAGTACTATTAATCGACTAAGCATTCCGACGAATGTAAATTCGAAAATCGATTTTCTTCTCGGCTGGAGAGCGAACTATATTCTTGAATCCCGTCGGTAACGAGCCCGCGGCCCTAACTCCTCGCTCCGTACCGGGGCGGTTGTGCCTCGCTCGTGGTGCAGCATACAGAGTGTTGCGTAGTCGGCACGGGTCACGCGAGGCTTTACCTCCCCCCCCCGACCGGCATTGCAAACTTTGCGTCACTCCCCCGAGCGCGTGGACGAACTTCGTAAATCCGCAAATCGCTGCCTAATACACACGTACACACACACACACACAGACACGCAGCTCTTTGGCGAAAAGGGCTCCTCGACTTGATCGGTGAACTTTGAGCGGAGAAGATAATGCGATTCCTTCCTTTGGCGGCGGCGGCGGCGGCAGCCTCCACTTCCTTTAATTGCTTGAAAGCATCGGCGCTGCTGGAAGTAGGAGCGACGTTTTATTGTTCGAGGAGAGCTGCGAGCGGGAGAGAGCGTCGACGCGCGCGGAGGAAGGAGCGAGAGTTTTGTTACTCGAGAAATTGTTGCTAATAATTTCGACGAGGGGGAGGGGGGGAGGACGGAGTTGTTTCGTGCAATTTAAACTTGCAATGCGCATCGCCGGGATTGCGCTATTATTACCGGGATAATTCATAATCAAAGTCGACGGGATTGACGCCGACGAGCGATTCGATGGGTAGGAAGTCCTGAGAGGATTACTTACTGCTTTCAAGAATATACTCTATTAGACGTTGTAGGTTTAAGGTAATTACAGTTTTCATTTACTATGCAAGTGTTGGAAGGAAGAGAGACAGCGAATTTTGAATGATTTTCTGCCGCGTTACTTTTTTAATGCATACGAGGGCAGTCTTTTTAATTTATATTAATTAAAAATTGTTATCGTGCTATCGTTTTGTTATTACGTTAAATGAACAAAATTAATTCCGGTGTTTACGATGTTTATTTGCGTAATAAGATGCATATTAACGGGCAATTTAAATTTCACAATTATCTTTTACATTAATATTATAAATGCTGTGTACAGAAATTATACTTCAGCGGTACATTAAATTCCTAATAACCTTCGATCTAATCTGCACGAAATTGAATTTCAGTACACACATTTTAAATAAAACTTTTCGCGCCAGGATTAATTAAAGCCTGTTAGTCCAAATTAACATAATTAAATTTTAAATCTTTTTCGAGCCGTAGATTTTTCGTCTAGTCATCCATCATGCAAGTTTTAATATCCGTGTAATTTTTTTCACCGAGCTTTTTCCACTTCGGCCTCCGTTTCCCTTTGTGCTTTTTTGAATTTTTTTTTCATTCGAACATGCGCGATGGTTTACTGTCCGCGCCAAATTTTAATAAGCTCATGCAAATGAACCGGTTGTTATGCTAATCTGCCGCCGTGTTTTCTTATACCTAAAAATGGAAAAATTATTTTAATTTTCCTATTTTAAGAATAAATTTCCCGCTGTTTAATCGTATCCCTTATGCGTTATAGCAACAAAAATTTCATTAAAATTAAGAGCAAAGCTTTTTCTAATTGAGCTCAGTACTAAAAGATTCAAAAGAATTTCCTTGGTTTCGCAATTTGTATGCAGGATTCTTCGAAAACATTTTCAATATTCAATTAAACATGATTTTCCGAATTAAAAATTATTCTTCCGAATTAAAAAAATCCTGCATAAATACTGCGCGATTAATTATTATAAAAAGTTTCGTTTGCGCGCCGATTGCTTACGCGAATACTCGATGAACTTTATCAAAAAGCTCGGGAATTTATTTACGCGCACCGCAAAATCTCATCAGTTTCTGAAATTTCCCGGAGAAAGAGAGCTGCACCGCGGCCAGCTAAAATTTCTTCGAAACAACGGGCATAAAAGCAAGCAAATGAACGTCGGCGTCGCGGCTCCCGCAGAGTCGGCAGTCCTAAAATCAATTTTTCAGAGAGGAAAAATCAGGTCAGCCGGTATTATCCGGCAGTTCGCCCGCTCGCCAATAAACACCTCCTCGCCAAATTGCGCGAGAAAGTGCCTCGGCGGCGATCCTCTCTCTCTCTCTCTCTCTCTCTCTTCCCCGGCTGCAGCCGCGCGCTCTCGTCGGGGTTATCTTCGCACCCGGGCGTAAGTGCCTTCTATACGCGCCGGAATAAGGCTATAAGGAAGGAGTGAAGTCGGCGCTTAAAATATACAAATCCCCGCGGCGCGTAAAAGAAAATCGCCCGTGCGGCTCGTAAAAAAAGCAAAGCGAGAGAGAAAGAGAGAGAGGGAGGGAGGGAGGGAGCAGCTCGAACGCGGTGCAGCGTTTCTTTTACGCGCGACACTTAAAGAGGGCACTCGCAGTAATTAAGGGCCGTGCCATAAGGGAAAATTTACATGCAAGCGGGAATATCCGGGAGTAGTGGGGCGACGTTAGACTTGAATAATTGCGCGGCGCACGCGCGAACCGTAAAGCCCGCCGAGCGGCAAGTCCTCCACTCTCTCTCTCTCTCTCTCATTATACGCGATAATTTGAGTAGTCGTCCTATAGGAGGAGAGGAGCTTTTACTCTCTTTAAGGGAGCGCGACGAACGGCCGGGTGGGCGTCGGTAAGGAGCAGCCGTAAAAGCCGGCAGCCCCTCGCAGGCCCCCGAGAAGCGAACGAGTTTAAAGAGTTTGGGCCCTCGTTGCGTGGCGCCTCCCGACTCCTCCGCCCGGAGACACGTATAGTTAATGCGCCGCGTTTGTTCTTTGACCTCACGACTCGGGGGAGCGTCAAAGAAGCGGGAGGGCTGATAAAAAGCTACTTCCGCGGGCGTTTCGGTTTTTTCGCGAAGAGAGAGAGGGAGCAGAAATGTTTCCAAAATGTTTACTTGCGGGGAACAAAAGACTCGTCTTTTATTCGGGGGTTTAAAAATTAAACTTTTCGAGAGAGGAAACATTAAGAGCGCCGGAACTTTGGCCAAATACTAGTTTTACATGCCAGTGTGTTTTTACGCCCTTTATCTTTCTTGAGTAACTATTTTATGAGCTACCCACCTTTTATCCGTTACCTCTTTAATGGAAATTTTAAAAAGTTTGCTATTTCATCAGATGCAATTAGTTTTATAAAGTGCTGTTACGGCAACTTTTATTGAAAGAATTTTTTAGTGTCAATTCTGCTTATTATTCTGAGGGTTGAAATAATAGAAAATAATCAAATTATTTAACCTAAGTTAAATATTTTTCTGTTCATATGATTTATAGCAATATTTTTATTTACATACCTTTGTATAAAAGGTGAAATTTTGCAGTGACAAACTCGGAGGTCTCACTTTAATATTGTCAAAATTCCCAAATTTTTAATTTCTCTGTCAGAATTCTCGCCGAAATTTTACGTTTCGCGAAGACAGAGTCGGAAAATGATATTTGTCCACCGGCCATCTACAAAAACGTTAAAAAAGATTTAAAACCAACAGCCGCCTTTAAAAAATGTCCCCGTAATAAAATTGCGCGCAGAAGCGCACAATGAATCAAGAAGCGCCGCCTCCTCAGCATTCACATCTCAGCGCGCCGGGTCTTCTTAATTCCTCCCGTCGACTGTCCCCTCCCCCTCCGAGAACTCCTCTCGGGCTGAAAACTCGCGTCGTTCATCACGCATGATTTAACGCCTGAACGCGAACTTTCCTCCTCCCCGCGGCAAAAAGGCCAAAGTCTCGCGGCGCGAAAAGGAAGCTGCCGCCGCTGTTGCTGCAGGTGTATACGTGCGTAAGTGCGTACGCCTGCGCGCGCGCGGGAGTAACACGTGGCGTGTAACTCGGCAAGTTCGCCGGGCGTTGCGGCCTGGCTTCTCGAGAAAACACTACTTGGGTGCTTAAGAGATAATTTGTCAGCGCGCCGCGGCATTTGGAGAAACACGCCGAGTTTCGCGAGAGCGCGTCGAGTCATTAGAGGACCAGGTGAGAGGGATGGAAACTGCGCGGGGGAGGGGTGCTGGAATGCGAACGCTTTCAGACTTGCGTCTGAGGCGGCTAATGTGCTCGTATAAACGGTGCTTGGGGGCGCGAGTTGTATCGACAGGTTCTTTTGAGTTTCGGTTTTTGGGTGCAATTTGCGAGCTATTTTGATGGTAGTTCGAGTTTGCAGTAGCATATAAACATTTGGTTAGATTTACGTTAGCTTCATTTAGGTTAGATTTTATTATTTAGAATACACGAAGAAAAAGTTTCAGAAAAATTACTATACTGTTTAGAAAAGCGAGCACAGACTGCCAAAATCCAAAAAATTACTATACTTTTTAGTAAATTTTAGTAAAAATTCGTGTAATTGTATTAAATGTTCCTGAAATTTCAGTAAAATTTATTAAAAAGTATGGTAATTTTTTTGATTTTGGCAGTCTGTGCTTGCAGTACTAGAAAGTTTAGTAATTTTTATTGAAATATTTGTAATTTTTACTGAAATACTTCTCTCAGTGTACTGTTCGAAATTTTTTATTTGCCGTTAAATTTTCAAAAATTTTAAAATTTTACGAAAATTGGAGGTTTTGATGAATGAAACTTTACCTTCAACAAGTATTTTCATATAACATTATGTGTATTACACTGTAATCAATTTTTATACCACTCTAACCTCAAAATCACGACTTTGCCATGATTTTTCGGCATTCGTGGTATAAAATCAAGTTCGATATACTATAATAGATGTTGAAGTTGATTATTTACCTCGTGTGACTTTGCCATGATTTTTCGGCATTCGTGGTATAAAATCAAGTTCGATATACTATAATAAATGTTGAAGTTGATTATTTACCTCGTGTGACATTTTTCGCCCGAGCGAAGCGAAGCAACTTCCACACCCATGCCGAAAAGTACTATTTAGAACTTTTATTATAAAATCGATATATAAACTCGCGCAAATTATTATTCCAAAATTCGTGCCGACTAAAGAATCGACGATTTTTACAGTATACCACACTTTACAACTTATAGCGGCTCCTTCAAAGAGCACCAACTTGGCCAGTCGATTACACCCAGCAGCCGCAGTGTCCGCTTATTAACCCCGCGGATTTAAATATTTTAATGAAGAAAAGTCAAAGGCCGAAAGTTCCGCGGAAGCTCTCGCGGTTATCTTCCCCCAGACGCCCCCGGGGCCCTTTTTACGCTTTCTCGCGCGCTTTTTGAGCCGAGCGCGCGAGCGAGAGGTGTCGCCGCGGTTTATCGCTCGCGCCCCGAAGAAGTCTTTCATGAATATTCTTCGGCCTCTCACATTAATGTACTTTATGAATATTCAAGCACCCCGAAGTCGTAAGGACGACGGGGGGGGGGGGGCGAGTAAGATATCGCCGGGAAATTAAGATTTCCAGCGAAGAGCGCAGCCTTTAAACCTTCTGCTTTTTGCCATTTCTAATCCGAGACCGGCGGAGATTCGTAATTTCGTTGAGGCGGCTACACCCAGTTTCCATTTGAATTTCCCAGCGCCGCCTCTCGCGGCTTTTAACCTTCATTTGAATTTGAGATTAAATTTAAAATCGAAATAAATCTCCGAATCAAGTTGCGCCGCGGAACGCTTTTGCCGGCCGTGCCCGCGAGTTTTGCTCCCCGTTTTGCCGCGCTGCGGGGGAGTTTGTCGAGTTCCCGATATGAATTACGCATGATAAATAATGTAAACCGCTTCTTTTACAAGTTCAAATTGAATTTCCTCGGCCGCGACTTCAGTGCTCGGAGGTTCTTGAAAAGGCGGGCATAGAAATTTTATTGGGTTCAAACGCGAAATAGATACGATGACAAAATTTTTCATGCGACTTTAATATTCAACTGCTTCGTTTGAATTATTTGAGTAATCATTCCTTTCACACCGGGAATTTTCAATAAAAGTAAAGAGATTCGATATAAACAGCTCCAGCGTCATCAGCCCTCATTAAACCAAAAATCCGCTCGCTACAATTTCGGCGAAAGCCCAAAAGCTTAATTCCGTCCAGTCGCAAACGGTCCGCATCACCCGAATTGTCTGGCTCTCTTTTTCGGCCCGGCCCATCGGCCCCCCGGCTCGTCCTCTCTCCGCCCCTTGTACATCGAGTCATGTAACTGATCAACGGCTTTGACCTGTCGAAATGTCAAAGGCAGACGCTCGTATCTCAAACCCAACGTTTGCGCGGATCGACCGCATCGGGCGCAGTATGACCTTTGAAGCTGATTTAACGCCGTGTGCGTTTGGGTGAGGCTGTGTCCGCGGCTGCATCGGGGCGCTTAAGATCCGAAAAAAATGTTATTGCGCGCGTACAGCGGGTAACTTTGCAAAAGGGGTTGTTTGCTTTTCGGTGCGAGCGCCGGGGACAGTTTTTTACTTGCCGAGCCATTAGCGAATGAATTTTGGAGTTTGCACGGGGAATTTCGTTGGATTCGCGTGGAATTTTTGTTTCGACGGTTTTATTTTGGCATTCGTTCAATGCACGAAGATGAGTATCTGCGTCAATTCATTTTCCTTTTGCGCACATTCTTTCTATGAATGGAGTAGACTTTAATAAATAAATTCTACGAAAAATCTCTTGTAACTTTACGCTAATAACATACAAATTTAAACACTTCCCCAGACGATATACGCGGCGCACAAATCCCCCAATCAGGACACTTAACCTCCCTTAAATTTTTCCTAATCTCGGCATCCCCGCCCGCCCAAGACACTACACGCCCGCCGTCATAAACTCGGCATTATACGCGATGCGGCGCTCGATACTGTCACTCGTCCCGCTGCCCCGCGAATTCAGTTCCGCGGCGATAATCTAGATAGCTCCGAGTCCCTCTCCCCCCCCCCTCCTCCCCCGTCGATCGCGATAATCCCCGGCTACTTGCAAAAGCCCATAAAGCGGGCGAAAGTAAAAGTCCGCAAATATCAGGCGCAATTGCGAGTGACAGATTATGGTTTATCGCGCGTTTACACGGAAGAGGGAGAGCGAGAGAGAGAGAGAGGCGAGCGCTCCGCGGAAACTGCTGGCTGGGCTGAAGCGCGCGCTCGGGCAGTGTCGTCGGATTGACAGCTTATCTTGCTCAGCGCATATATCAAATTATCCCGGCCGCAACCGCGCGCTCGCTCGGCTCGCTCGGTTTGTTAACTGCCAGTTGCTACGGATCTTGTCAGCTCTCTCTCTCTCGCTCTCCCCGTGCGTTACCTGCTGGACGCCCGCGCGTATCTCCCTCTCTCTCTCTCTCTCTCTCCTCTCTCCCCCTGCGTCTGCTTCGCGGGATAGATTATGTTCCCGGCCTTGTCGAGCGTGCCAAGGACGTGCGCGAGAGTCTTGCAGTCCGTCCCTATCCGGGGAGAGAGAGAGAGAGAGAGGAAAGCGTGCCGGTAATTATTGCGGCTGACGTTCTCTTGATTGCGATTTGTTTACCAGCTGCTTTTCGAGCCGCCGCCGCCGCCGCCGCCGCGACGGGTTCGCTTGGGAAGGCGGGGACGCGCTGCTGCTGCGGTCGCGGGGGAGACGACCGGGAATTATCGGGTGATCTCTTCGTGCTTAAGATGAGCGTGGGTGGGGCGGCGATGAAAGTATATGGATGATAATTGCGAGAGGAGCTGGTCTTGATTACAGTTGGGACGACCGTGGAATCGGCTTTTGCGATATTGTGAACATTGTAGTTTGTGCTGGGAAGTAACGGCTTTGCAATCGAATTAGGAAGCTGTAGTAAATGCGCACAATTGAACGAATTTTCTGTAATTACTTTAAAACGTTCTTTAGGTGCGCCATCGCGCAATTATTTCGATCGAGAACTGTTTGTCGGAGTGCTATTACAAATCTAAGTTCTAAAAAAATTTAATTAATGCTCTTACTTCTAACTTATTCAGTATAGAATGTAAGGGAATAGTTTGCCGTACAAAATAAAAGAGCTGCAGTTAATTTAAGTTCGTCCTTTTCAAATGAAACTTCAAAGTCAGTTTCGTCTTACAGTAAGTCTAACAATTCATGGAATTTCAATACACGAAAGAGTTCCTTTCTTCCCGAAGTGCTCCACGTCCTGTAAATTAAATCTTTTTACAAAGCGACTCTCTAGTATAATTTCTATTTACAAGATTTTCGCTTGGATGAACTTTAAAATAACAGTATACACTTCTTAGTCATTATTGCATCTCTTTAGCGTCCCTCTTTTATTTCCCGCTCAAAACTTCGCGAGGCCGCAAGTGGCTTTCGCGAAAACATGAATATTCCAGGTTATTAATGACTTTTAATCGACTTCCGCAAAGTATTAACAGCCTCGCCGGTCCGCCTAAAAATATCGCTTCGTTCCCCGCAATTCGGTTGCCGGCGACAACGAAAGTTAAGCGGCGTCGGCAACTATATATTTTCCAACGGGCGACGATTCGGAAGCCGGCAAAACAACGTTAGCCGACCGATTAGGTCCCGTCCATTGTTCGACCGGCAATTCGCCGACGACGGAAGCCTCGACTCCGGCGCATAATGAAGTTTGCGCGGGGAAAAAAGTTGGCCCCGCCGAAAGTTACGTCCTTAAAACCAATTAAGCCAATATAAACCGGGGAAAAAAAGACTTCGCGCGTGCTGCGTGCGTCCGCGCCTTTTTCTTATATTTCCCCGGGAAGTGAGCGAAGGTAACGAGAAGGCAAGTTGCGAACGCCTCTCTCCGCGAGCGCCAACTTTACAAAAACTCGTCCAAAATAATGAAGTGAAATAGCCGCCGCGGACGGACTAACAACTTTTCCCTTGTTCCTCGCCGTGTTTTCGACTAACTTTTCTCTCTTCGGCTCCGCGGGCATTTCGCAATGCATCTCGCCGCTCCTTTCGACTCTCTCCATCTCTCTCTCTCTCTCTCTCTCTTTTTAATTTTATAACTGATTTCATCGTTAAAGTTGGCTGCCGGAGCGGAGGGGCAGAGAGAAATTATGCTCTGCGGGGGGGATCCGAGAGAGAGATGCGGCTGCTGGATGTCGTAAATTTAATGCGGTCGAGTGTTACAGAAGCCGCTTTTGGTCTGCGTCGCCGTGCTGATTCAATTACGGTAATTTCATTATTTCGAACAAATGCAGTTTCTTGTCGCGCGGTTTTACTCAAGTTTGCTTTAAGATTTTCCAAAATCGTTAGGGATCATCTTGCTGCTCTTCAATGCTTTTATCGATAGGACTTTTTTAAATTTCTTTTTATACGAAATTTGAGTATTTTTAAATTTTGTAAAAAGCCTTAATACAAAAGCTGCACATCCGTCAATTCGTCGCTTAATATCATTAAAGCCCGACATTCTGCGCCATTCCGCAAAAGGAGATAAATCGCCGGCGCCCCGTTTCCCGCGCGGAAATACCGCCGGCCGCGAGGAGCTGTTCTCCCAAACGACCCAATTATAGAATCGGCAATAGGAAGCCTGCCTCTCTCTCTCTCTCGGCTGGAAATCGACGTTCCTCGTGGGAGAGGCTCCTCCGTCTCTCGGAGGCCCCGAGTAATCGCCGCTATAACGAATCGGCCAAAGGAGAGAGAGCCCAAGACGCCGTCAAATGGATGCCGCCATTAATTAGCCCGCGAGATATCTCCCGCTCGGGGCTATCGTTCAACCTTTGCCCGTCCGGGGTATATCTGCCTCGAGCGCCGCAGCCGCCGCCGCCGCGTCTTTCTCCCGGGGCGCTTCGGGTATATTTCCCGGCGAAGCCGCGAGTCGGAGCTCTCTCGCGGCTTCGGGCCGCATTTATCAAGGCGCGTTGTTTCTTAATGGAAGGGACGGTTATTTGGGTAAGGCTCCTTCGATGGGAGGGACTGTTTGCGCGTCGATACATAGTTAATTAGGTTTTGCGATTAAATTCAAGATCTGGGTTTGGACTTTTGAGACTGGTAATTTATCTGGTGCTTTTCCGTCGTCCGACAGAGAAAATAGACTTTGTTTATTATATTTTATAATCAATTGAATTGTAGGCATTACATAACGATTATATATATCTTATTTTTATAAAATTACAGTGACTTGCTTACAGTATTTATTAATTAGAAGGGTTCTTTAATTGGTTATTTACGTTACAAGTAATAATTAAGGAAATAATTAGAGATTATTTCTTACTGCGGCGGAGAAAAAGCACTGTCTCCTTCCTCAGCTGAATTTCACAGAAATCCAAACGGTCGTGGAACTCTTCGCGATAGAATAAAGTTGAACGATTCTTTTTCTTCCCGTTTATCCAATTACGACTTTAGTTGCCAAGGAAAAAGTCGTTGCACGTTGATTTTTGTCCTGGCTCCTGTTTATTTGAGAGTTTTGTACAAGTTTTTCCGGGACGTCCCGTGTCATGGGTTTTTTTGCAAAGCGTGTTTACTTGAAGAAACCATAAAATTTCTCATGTTTATAGTAAATTCGAATATAAGTACATTTTATGAATTTTAATTTGAAGCTGCTTTGCGGCAATTTAAACGAAAATTAAAATCAATTCGAATAAGTTATTTAATATTTGACCAATTGGAAAATACAGAAAATATTTGTGAAAGATACTCGAAGAAGATCGTAAATTAAAAAAGTCACATACAATAATCATTAATCGTATATAAAATATATTCCCTTCGCGCAAAAGTGAAATCCTCGTAATTAGCCGATAAATAATTTTCAATCCTCGCAGTCGTACTCCGGCAGCCGTATCAAAAGTATCATTATTTTCAAACATTCATTTTGTCCCATCAATTCTCATTAAATTTAATTAACTTCATCCCAGGAGCAAAAAAAGACGCGCCTCACGGATTCCCGTCGAATCTGCATTATCGCAACATCTCATTGCTCTCGCGTCGCGATTATTTGTTAACAATAATTACACCTGCAGCTCGTCCGCGTCCCCCTCCCCCCCCTTCGGAGCATTCCAGCCGGGCATCCCAGGATCGATTCCTGCAAATTTTAATTAGAGCTTCGACGCGAATATTGCGCGGATTTTCGATGAGCAGCGGCGGCGGCAGCAGCTCGGCGCGCGCGCTAAGCCGATTTCGAATGCATGTAAATCGCGCGATTTTAATAATGCGCACGTTCGATTACCCTCGGCGCGTATCCACAAACACGCGCGAGCCCGTCTCTCGCTGAGCCCCGAGCTTTCGTTATACGAAAGTGTGTCCTGTCCGCGGCGTATATCGGAGCTCGTCTTTTTTTCTCTCTCTCTCTCTCTCTCTCGGCGATATTTATCATTGTATTTTCGAGCTGCCTTTCCGCCCGATGAGTTTTTGACGCGTGTCGGGCGACGAATTTTTCCGAGAGCTACTCGAATTTACGCCGGGAATTTACGCTTTTGTACGCTTATATTCGTCGGCGTTGCTTTTGCGCGGAGTGTTGTTCTTTCCTGTATCTTTCGCGAGAATTTTGTATTTGCAGCGTATTTGAATGTTAAAAAGCTCTAATTCGTTGCAGAACAAGCTCTTTAATTATTGTTCGATGTAAATGAAATTTGAAATACGTCGAAATCTGTAAGCATCCAGAGTTTATTAAACGTTCTTTATAAAAAAGGCATCTATACTTTCATCTCTTCTCACGCGCGATGAATAATTGATTTAAAAGCATTTCTTAAAAGCAGATTTTTCTGAATCTCTCTATCAAGCCCTCTTATCTTCCACTCCTTCTTATTAATATTCCTCGATACTTTCGTTCGCCGGCAGATACTTACCGATCCGGCCGTCGGTGCCCCGTCCTCCTTTCATCTCCTCTCTCTCTCTCTCTCTCTCTCCGCGGCTTGTCCGCGTCGCCGTTTTTCACACTATCTCCGGGATAAACTGCATTATGTGCGTACACGCATGCCTGCTCATCGCGGTGCCGTGCCTCCTTTTATGATGGCCTTTTTTTCTCTCTTCTTTATTACGAGCCAGGAGAGAGAGAGAGAGAGAGAGACCTTCGGCTCGAGGGGGCTCTCGAGGAGAGCGAATAACGGTCACGCCTCGTTCGTCTGCTCGCTGAACCTTCCTCCGGTGTGTGTGTAACGCGTGCAATGCGCGCAAGTCGAATTCCGGCGCCGGAATTTTTTCTCTCTCTCTCCCTCCGAAGGCCTGCGTGCGTGAGCGCGCGCCTTTGAGAGATGCGATGTGTCCGATAATTGATTATAAGCGAATCGCAGGCGGCGACGGGGGAGAGAGACCGCGGAGAGGCTCTGGCGATGCGAGAGCCGGATTTACGAGAGAGAGGCCCTTTGTAATTAAAAATCTGCGGCTTATCTTGTTTTCTCAAATTGTTCGCCGTGTTAGAGACCCGCTGCGGATTTCGATCGGCGGGTGGAAGCGGACACTTTTAACCGAGTTTCGTTTGAAAAATTCGAATCTCACCGCGAAGCGCGATGGTGTGATTATCGGGCTTTAAATTGAATGCTGTTCCTTTACGGGAAGGCGGTATACAAATTTGTTTACGACGGATTGCTTTCAGTGATTGACGACAGTAACAATCTTCTGCATTATCTTTACACCGTGAAAGGTATCCTGATGAAAAGACGTTGCAATTTTACGACCTACAAAGCTTTTAATTAAAAAATTCCTTTTACTTTTACCGCGCATTAATTTTTGGAATATTCTATTTAGTCAAAACGTTTTCCGTCGCATCAAAAAATTAATAGTCACCGATGCCAAAAACTGTATACTTTTCTTCGATCCATCAAACGCTTCAAATATCCAGCCTAAATACTTAAGCACCCCGAAAATCGAGGGCGACAAACAAGCCGATACCTCTTCCGCTCTCAATATTTTATTCGACATCCACGAAAAACGTGCGCACAAAAACAGATCGGTATCTCGCGCTCGATCACGCACAGCGGCCGGGGGAAAGGGGTGGTTTGGCCGTCGGACGTGTATACGCACGTGAAGCTCATTGCCGGCGAAGTGAAACGTTAACAACTCCGCCGAAAACCCGATGCCCGGCGAGTCGTGAAATCGACAGGACGCGAGCGCGTTAAATCGACGCCGCAGAGACTCGATGTGCAGTATATCCTCGGCGACGTTCCCGCCGTGCCTTTTACGCAGGCCTCGGATAATTCCGAGAGCGATCGATCAACGCACACACCACCGGGGGATCCCCGCGCCGTCGTTCTCCCTTTCCCCTCCCCCGCGCGCGATTGTTCTTCGCGTTTCCGGACGAACGCGCCGCGCGCGAAAAGTCAATTTCGGGCAGGACTCGCTCGAGTACGCACGAGGCCCGATGTCTGCTCGAGCGCGGTCGGCGAGCTTTTCGGGCGAGGCTGCCGTTGGGGTATATGTGTGCGCGATGAAACTGGATATTTCGAGGCGGGACGTAATCAAGTATCTCGTACACATCCGGCTCTTTAATTGGGTGGGGTAAGGGGGTTCCCGGGCTGCGAAGTAAGTCATTGTTGCTGCCGCGGGAGATTATTCGCCCCTGCGCGTCGGGTTGAGTTTGATGAAAATGATATTTATGTGAGCCGGGCAATTGCTTATATACCTCGTTTGTTGTGTGAAGGATGTAGGACGGTTTTTCAAACGGAAAGCGATCGTTTCAAATAGAATAAGCTGAATAAAATATTACACTGCATCCTCGTTATTATATCATTCACGATTTAAAAATAGAGTCCGCTTCTCGCGAAATAAAGCGGGCTAAATTAAACAATTGCCGAAGCGCATTAAAAGATATTCGCCTAACGAAACATTGATTAGAATCAGCGAATCGCGGTGCCTGATGCCTCCTACAAGTGGAATCGAAAACTATCGGAGACGCATAATCGGGGCCGATAGCGGATCCAAAACCGTATCCCGTAACCATAATGCAATCCGGATGGCATTAGCTTTGGCATCGCGTGTACACCTGTGTAACGGATACGCGAAACGAAACGCTCGCCAAGCGCATCGCGCGCGGCAGGCAAAAGCTTGTGTGCATAGCTGCCTCTCTCTCTCTCTCTCTCTCGGCGACCTATCGGCTAATATTACATACATCGTCGTTTGCTCGCCAGTCGGAAATGAATAATCGTCAACCGAGATGGCTATTACTTAGCCGCGGCCGCGGTACCGTATTAATAATTGGCCGGGAGCCGACGCGGAGCAAGCCGCGGTTAGCTCTCCCCCCCCCCTCCCCCCTCCCCCTGCGCTCGCTCCGTTTCTCTGAAACATTTAGCCGCCGCTGCCGTCACCCATTATCGTTTCGTCGCTCCGCGAGGAGGACGAGCGGAAAAGCCGGACAGCTCAGGTGGCTGAGCCCTCGCGGAATAAAGTGTCGGTGTAACGTTGACAGTTTTTAATGTTTGTTCGAGGATGTTGGGATTGAAGCTTTGGGTTTAGTTTTATATGCTTGGATAATGTAAGAAAAATTTTAAAAACATTTTTTATTTGATTGAAATAAAATAATAAGTAAATATATTTAAAAAATAATTATATGCAATCTTGAATTTAATCATAAAAGTATGTAAATAATTTATTTTTATAATTCACGTTGAATAAATTCTCTTTACAAGGCGCATTATTGATCAATCTATTTGTGAGTTTACTTTGCTCTTTTTAGAAAAAGACCTCGGCCTTATTGACCTAACATTCGAAGCAGCAATCGCCAAACATCATTACGTATTATGAGGGCAATTCAATCTCCCGGAGAAACGAGGCAGAACTATTTTCGTGCAATTTGAGTGATTTATCGGTTCAAACGAAGCATATAACCTCCGCGAAAAAAAAAATCCATACCGACCAAAGATAGAAATAAAAAAAAAAAAAAAACGAAGAGCGGATACGTAGGTGAGAAACAAGTATCGCACCGTTATTAAACCCATAGAGAGCAGCCGCACTCATCGATCAGGCTCGCTTTCGTTCGCGCTCCGCCGACTCGCGCGTTCATCCGAATACAGCCGTTGCGTACCTATACGCTTCGCGTTTCCATTAGTACCTCCAGAAACGAGATTACTGCCGCTACGGTGACTCTCTCTCTCTCTCTCTCTCTCTCTCGCTCTCTCTTTCGACAATGCTTTTTCCACTTGGGGAGGCGGCGAAGAGATCGCGCGATTTTTTCACCTCTGCCCCCGCTTTTTCTCCTTCACCTGCGCCGTTTGTTTGGCTTGTATCCTCTCTTTTTCGCCTTTTGCCTGGCGGTGTTTTTCGCCCCGAGGTTTATTTGCATTACCGATGGCTGTTTAATGCGGTCGTCCGATTGGCAGGTCGGTAAAAGCTCGCTCTTTGTGCCGCGTGATTGATGGGGGGAGGGCTGCGGGTTTTCGGGGATTTTGAGGCTGGGTTTTCATTGTTTCGGGAAGGTCAGCGCGAATTTCGAGCGAACTTATATTGATCTGAAGCCGAGTTTATGAATTTATTACAATAGGAGAGATCGGTTAGCATTTTAAAATGCTCGTAATACCCCAATTGTGCCCAGTCAATGTTGAAAGCAAACCGGGAATTTGTTATTTTTGAAGGGGTAATTCCATCATCGAGCGAGCAATTTCAACGATCGTGAATAATTGTTAATGATAAACCTCGGCTTCATTTGAAATTTCGATTTGAGATTTAGCCTTAGTCTCTTTGCGAAAGCCGTCTCCCGGAGATCGTTCGATAATATACGTATCATCAAACCTGTTTAACCCAGATCCACACGTTTTCCATACGTAGGCCGCCGTGCGCAATTTTTTTTCATTGAATCAATAAGATGGTAGTAAGACTCGATATGAGACGCAATATCCATGAATACTGCATAGGTTTCCCATCTAAGAGATCCTTGGAAAAATCATTTCGAAGCCGTTTTCCGAGTATTTTATTAAAAATTCTTTATTACTATAAATATCCATGAATACTGCATAGGTTTCCTATCTAATGTAAGAGATCCTTGGAAAAAATCACTTCGAAGCCGTTTTCCGAGTATTTATTATATTAAAAATTCTTTATTACTAAATATAAAGAAAGCGCTTATAAACGTTACCTACTAAATATGACATTCGCGACAAGTTTACTCGTAAACAAATTTTGTACGACATCAAGTTTTAGCTTCAACAATTAAGATCGTAAATCAAGGGCGAACTTCGTTCCCGGGGAACGAGGGCTACATTACTTTGAAAATCATAATTACTTGTTTAAACATTTACGCAGCATTAGAAATTCAAAGGCGAACGCATAAATTGAATAAATACAAAATGCTAATTTTCCAAGGCAGCGGGAAGTATAGCGCACACACGCCGCTCGTAAAATGGGAAATCCCTCGGAATGATTTATCAACCCAAATTAGCCTTCCGGAACGTACGTGCGCACGCATTGAGTTAACGTGCAAATGTGTGCATATTATACTTTACCGACAGAGTGAGAAAGCGAAATTCTGTAGAAGAAAACAAGCGGTAAAAGCGACCCATTACAAAGATATAATACACCAGTGAAGCAACGGATAAATAAGAGAATTAACTTGTTCGAAAGGCGCGCTAAAAAGCGATCGATTTTTATTTAACAACAAACTCGTTAAGCAAATCCCGTCCGGATTCCCGGTACTGGAGGCAGAAGCCAACCCGGGAAGAATGCAGGAAGATTCCAGCATGAATCACAGAGCGAAATGAGAGTAAACCCTATCGTACGCAGCATAACCGGCATTGTCGGGGGGGCCCGAGCATTTAGGCAGCGAGAGAGAGAGAGACGAAGTCGGGAACGCGCGTCTCCCCGCGGGGGAGTCGTTCGACGGAGGCGACATTCGACGAGATCCCGGCGTTTACTTTGCGATGCCGTTCAAACTTGGCGCGCCTTCGCCTGTATATATATATATATATCTGTCCTCCGCCTCGTGGCGGTGTTTGAATTGCGGAGGAGTTCCGGGCCCCGAATTGTGCGTGGAATGGAGCGGCAGCAACGGTCGCGCTCACTGCGCGGATCGGCACGGGAGCCATGCCAAAATAATTGACGTTGCGTATATGTATATCGGCGGAAATCTGGGTCAGGTATTTCGTAAGAACGGCGCGGAACTTCGCCGCGAATTTCGGTTATGTCCCGGGGAATTAGTTGCTGCGGCTCGCGACGTTTATCGTTTAAGTGGATGTGATGTCAGCGTCGGATACGGACGTTGCAGCTGTTTGAGCCGCATGCGATTTGATTAATGTATATACGTCGGTTTTTATTGGTCTCTTAAATATAAAATACTCATAATAGAGTAAAGCTGCTAAATTTGTATTGAATAACGAACCAATTAATTTTTTGCAATAAAGCGAAAAATTGATGTATTTGACGTCCGCTCAGCGTTGAGATTAGGATTAAGGGTGTAGGATCTCGAAATAATTTAGACAAATATTATTTTAAATTATTACCGGCAGAGCACTGCACGAATGAGAATAAAACTAAAGGAAAAAAAAATAAGTTAAGCGAAAACTAGATTTAATTGACCGGTCGAATAGAACGCGGAGAGTGTACAAGCGGTTCTCAGGCTTGCCCGGGAGCGAGTTCGCTCTGAGCGAGGCTGGAGTTGTGACCCTCTTGGCCGGTGAGCGAGAGCCGCTCTCAGCGAGGGTACTCCGAGCCTGCTTACAGCTGAGGTAGCTTAGAGCTCAGGGGGACGTGTGTCCCGGTGATCGGCTGGCGATCGAGTGTCGCGAGGCGCCGCCGTTTCGCGAGCTCGTCACCTCGGGGTGCGCC
>UCOM01002665.1:0-24002 GCA_900474385.1 Ormyrus pomaceus | reverse complement strand
ATATCCTATTTGCTTCATTACCGTGAATTTGATATTAACTTATGACCCCGATTTTTTTTTTTTTTTTTTTTATTGATCAGCTTTCTAGCTATACGTATACTTTACAGTACAGACAATAACAAAATATTAAACATTAATTTGACAATCTTTTAGAAAATTATAAACGAGTTTACAGGCAGCAATGTTAGGTTTTTTAAGTCCGGTCTTGGATGTTCTAATAAAGGACAACCCCAGACTATATGGTCAAAGTCTTGAAGGCTACTTTGGCATTCGCACATTGGATCAGATATAATATTGACTCGAACCAAGGAGGCAGCCAAGTTGTAAAGGTCTGATCTAAGACGATTCACAAAAACAATAAATAAACAAGAGAGATTTACTTTACTATGGATCCATAGTTTTTTTCACGACCCCGATTTGTAATACGCGCAACAGGTGGCGTATATTATTTTAGCGCTCAATTTAAACGTTACCCTTCCAATTCGAAATCTGCTTCGAAATCACAAGGAGTCAGCAATATCGCGGTAGCAAAAAAAAAGGAAAAAACATAAAAACAACTGTAGAAAATGCAATCGGAATTTTTCGCTCCAATCGACCCGCAGATCCCTGATCTCTCACTCGTCCCTTCGGCGCTCGGCTCGTTACACGGCGAACTTTTTGCTCGGCGCGACCACCTCGCGACGCTCTTTCGTGCCGCCGCGTAATTCAGGAAACGGCGCTCGTTCGCGTGATTTAACGACGCCGCGGCGCAACCTGGCCTTTTTTTCCGCGGGGGGCTCTCGCGAGACAGGCGGAAAAACGAGCCGGCCGAGATTTACAACGCGAATCTCGCGGCGCTAAGCTGAGATCGGAATGCCGAAAACTATGTCGTTTCTTGCTGCCGCGTCGCTTTGAAATTCTTTTTCGCTGGATTCTCGCGGGCTGCAGTTTCTTCAATGTTTTGAGTAGGCGGGATTGGTTCTGCAAAATTTAAATGGTGACGCATAATGCTGTTTAAATTTTGGACAAAGGTAACGCGATAGCAAACTTTGAACCTTTGTATTTGTATGAAATAAAGCAGTATAATTTTTAAAATCGGAAGTACCTGTCGAAGTGCAAACTGACTTTGCACATTTTCTTTTCTATTAAATAGCGGCTTACAATACGTTGACGTTCTACAAATACGATAATAATTGCCAATTCATTCAAGCCACTCAATACTAATAAATTATTCATGCAGTAATTCTTGTAGTAAAGAAATTGTCATCAACTTTTATAACGATCGGAGAAAGTGTTTGATCTATCTGATGAACTTAACCACAGTAGAAATATGTCTGCATAATAGTCTTAATTAACGTGAGTCCCCTCGCCTCTCACGTTGAAATACTACATTCTCGTTAGAGCATATATTTGAAAACATTACCATTAGCTGCTTGGCAGAAAGCTATCCACCCATAAAAGTGATCCACCGCATTCTTGATCATTTGAGCATCAATAAGTCCTGCTTCTTGGATAATTCTTTGTCTTAATGCTTCTAAGTTTTTAGAAGTTTTGAGAAAATGAGCTATTTCAAGCGACTGTTAGATATTCAGCACGAGTCAGGGTCGAGGGCGCCGAAGACGCCCGAGACATAGACGAGTGCTGTAAATATCTCACCCGAGTCTGAAGTTGCTTTTCTCCTCGTGTTATAGTTACAAGCAGAAAAAAAATTCAAAAAATTTTGTTTGAAAAATTTTAAAAATCAAAAAAGCGACATTTTCATCCGGTAAGCCCTCTGGTGGCGGGGAAAAATGATATTATTCCCCGCTCCAGCGGGGAAAAATAACTTTTTTCCGCGCTCGGACAAAAAATTTTGACAAACTTTTGGAATGCTCGATTTTCTACGCCACTTTCTAACGTGAAACGAGGGCCATTTCATGCCCGAGTTGGGAAAATCAAATTTCATTTTTAATTAAAAATTTTTATTTATTATCGATAGAATTCGTAAGGTGAAGTGAAGTTAAGTGAAAAACAGAATTGAATTATTAAGACGTCACTATTGCCGCCAGCTTCACCTAAGACTCTTACATAATCTCCATTCTGGAATTGACAGAGTCGACGTTAACTCGCTTTTGTTTATTTATTTGCTTATTTAACCCAAGGAAACGTCTTTTGTAACTCATTGTATGCATTGTTTGATAATTTGACGTCATTGAAAAACCATTCGCCCAAGAGGGGAAGCTTTTCCTCTCTACCGGCTCGCCTGTGGGGAAAGCGAGCTTATAAGCCGAGGGAGGAGTACATTATGCTACACTGTTTGATTGTGCCGCACGCAGAAGCGACGTAGGCCTGCGATAATCGGAATCTTCGACAATTTGACTAGATTCGACTTAGACTCGCTTAAATTCAATTTAGAGTACAATTTAAAATCGACTTAATTCAGCTTAGAATACAACTTCTAATCACCTACAATTCAGCTCAGTGTCGTGTTCGTCTAAGACTTGTAATTAGAACTTTGCAACGCATCGGTGCACTGGAGGAATTTTGAATTTTTAGTATTTCTTATGGCTAGATATATACAACATCCGAAGACTCGACAAAGGAAAATATAGTAAGACAAATTTTTAGTCTTCTTTTTTGCCTTTCTTGCTAAAAACTAGTAGGAATTTAATATAGAGCTAGAGAGAAAGAGAGAGAGAGAGAGAGAGAGTATGTACATGTCTCTAAACAAATAAATAAGAATTTTAATCGAATTTCGTTCTCTTTCTTTATTTCCTTTTACTCAATGTCCATTTGAAGAATTTTGCAATTTTTCTTGAAAATCAAAGATGATTTTAAAAAAATGAAATTTCATTTTTCAATTAAAAATTTTTATTTATTATCGATCGAGTTCGTAAATTAAAGTGAAGTTAAGTGAAAAACAGAAGTGCATGTGAATTGACGAAATTACAAAGTAATATAAAACAGAAAATAAAATTTTTAAACAAGATTACTTCAAAGTGCATTAAAGTGTTAAGTGAATCTACTATAAAGTGAACTAAATTAAATTATGAAAGTGTAAAAAGTGAGTGGAAATATAACTAGAAATAAAATAAAAGTGTGTTGGTTAAAAGTGAGAATCATAATTTTGCACTCGAAGTGAATCAAAGGTAAATAAAATAAGAGTGTAACAGAGTAAATTAAATGAAATAAACCAAATGAACGAAATAAACGATAAAGAAAGAACTAAATAAAATAAACTATTGAATAAGGAAAAAATGTGTCGTTGAAAAATAAAAAGTGAAATAAAACGCGAGGTGAAGCAAAGTAAATAAAATAAAAGTGTAAAAGAGACAAGGCAACGAAATAAAAGATTTAATAAATAAATGAAGCAAAGACGAAAGATTAGGCGAAGATAAATTAAAAAGAAATTAAAGTTTAAAACTAGCTCCTTCAACTTAAAATTAGTTTCTGTTTATGTTAGCTTCAAAATTACGCTGAAAGATCTTTGTAAAAACGTTCATTTAAAAATAAAAGCAACTGACCAGAATTACCCGTTGACCGACATTACGCCGTTCTTCCCTATTGGGTAGCCAAGGTTCTTTCGCCGTCTGTTTATTAAGGCTCGCTAATGCCTCAGAGAAAATAGTAGTTCAAACTAGCCTAAAAGACCTAAAACCTTATCATAAAAATGTCTTGCAGGAAGATGTTCCATCCGGAAAGGAAATCAACGAACAGCTCAAAGAACAATCATCAAGAGTCGGCTTCTAAGTCAGATATAACTCAGCCCCATGCAGTCGAGAAGCAAGAGGCCGAAATTGACAATACGAAGAAAGATATTATCTTGACTGAGATACGGAAGATCCACAAAATCCTCACCTACCTAGAGAATCGGATAAATACGCTGGAGAGTCGATTACGATAAAAATTTTTTTGTAGAATTTTGGAGAGAATCGAAATATTTTCAATTTGGATGAAAGGTTGAGTCTTGTCTAAGGTTTCAACCAAATTAAAAATATTTCGATTCTCTCCAAAATTCTACAAGATCATCTACAAAAATGGCCCTTGCTTAATTGTAACAATGTTCGAATTATCAGTAATAATTTATTTCTATAAATAATAAACGACTAATCAGTAAACTTCTCGCGCATCCTTGGAGAAATTCAAGATCGTTAACCTGTCATTTCTTAATTTTCCCTTTACCATCCATTGAACGCTCTAAGCCGCGCGAACGAACGGGGAAGCCATCCGGAGTTTAATCCCGCCTGCAGCGAGATTCGCATTCGAGCGGCGAGCAGCGCGCTGCTGCAGTTCGTTCGAGTGAACGAAAGGCCATTAACGCATAAAGTTGGGGCACGAGCGTTGGAAAATCAAATATGATGTCTCCGTAGCGCCAAGTGCTACAGTCGGAGCGTTTATTTGTCGTAAAATTTATTGAAACGCTGGCTCCTCCTCGCTCCCTCTCTCCCTAAGCAAAGTAAGCAGTAAAATGCGAACGGTAAATAACCGGCGGAGTGTACTTTGAAAACTTGTAATGACGCTGCGGCCTTGGAATACCTACACGCTCGGCTACTTTACAGTGACTCCTCTCTCTATCTCGCGGCTTCATTTTACGAGCTCCCGGGCGCATTTTTCCCTCGCGCCTTAATGATCTTTATTGGGTTAATAAAACGATAATTACGAGCGCGAGATGCTCGCGAGTGCCTTTTTTTCCGCAAAAGGGCGCGCACACACACGCACACACACACACAAACCAGCGAGATGCGGACTACGCGGAGATTTATTTCGATGAGGGAAATTGGAATGCGATGATTTACGGACTACGCTTTGCATTTCTAATACGCCGTTGGACACATTGTAATAATACCAGGTATTATGTTGTAACAGTTAATGTTTTAGCAAGTGAAATTGTTTTCGTTTACGAGCTCGCCTTTATTTATGTTCCCGCATGCAAATGCATTCTAATTGTTACGGCAGCGTTTTTTAAATTGTTTTATCGACGTACACATCTATCTACATAATATATCGTACCTCGATCAACTTTTAGACGATTAGCAAACTGTAAGAATAAATAAAAAAATATACATTAACATTACACAGGCAAATTTTGTCATCCTCAGCTATTTACACAGTTAGCCAGAAGAAAAGGTTTAATTAAAAGATATACCGTTCAATACCAGCAGGCAGAGTTTATCGCCGAAGTGCAGTTTTCAAGAAAGGAGCCGCAAAGCTTCCGCCAGCTGCAAAAATAAAGAAATTGATTAAAGCGAATCGCCGTCGTCCCTAATCGGCGTAGAGCGCTTCTGCGCGCGGCGGTCTTACGTGCGGCGATTTACGCGCCCTCCGCGCGGCGCGCGATACGAATCTGACGATCGCGCGCGCACGCGCGCGCCTATCGACAAATTAAATCTACCGATTTCCATTAAAATCGAATCGGCCGCAATGCCGGATAAGAGCCGCCTTCCTCCTCCGTAAATCCGCGATAACCCATCGGCGACGGCGCACTCGAGGCCTGTACACACGCATACAAGTACGTAAGGAAGCGACTGTCGCGCTCGCGAGTTTAAGCCTCCCTCCCTCCCTCCCTCCTCGGGGAGCAGGGGAGTAATAAACGTGGGCGGGGAAGCTGAGAGCTAATCCCCAGTTCTGATGCGTTTTCAGCCGCGACTGCCGTGCGCTTTCTTTATCGAGCAGGGAGTTTCCCCCCGAGTACTAAAATTCAGATTCGTTTCCTTAAGAATTTTGGTCTCTTTGGCGATTAATTAGACTCGTTTAATAAACGAGTAATAAACGTTAATTTTCAGTAATTTCGATAACTAATTTCTCCTTGAACCGGGGAACTTTCAATCGCAATGAACCTTAGCCAGGAATCAGAATATTTATGCATAAACAGGTTTTCGCAGATCGAGTTTCCTAACTTTTGTTTGCCGCGAACGGCGATTCTAATTTGCTTTACATCGACACCCAACTTCCTCGACGTTACACTGCGTACTCGCATTAATGATACCGAAACACGCCATTTCTTCCTCGGGGGCCAGAGAGCTTTTTTTTCTCGTTAACGATAAAATTTAGAAAGCTCCTCGACAAACTCCGAGTCCCGAGTTTCTTTTTCGCCTTTTGATACGGTTTCGATTGGGAAATTCGATAAGCTGCAGTTCGACCAAGCAATAGTTATATTAAACGTGTACTGCATCGTTTCATATAATTACATCAGTTTAACGATGTAAGCACTGTGGTTATAGGTTTCCTTTTATTTTATTAATCCGAAAGGATTGTATGCTTTATGAATCGTTATTATAGCTGGTTGACAAATTAGTTTTCGCCTTCAATTTAATACGTCCAAGTCCAATTATGACGTCGTTTGATAGAATTACATTATTCATTTATTTTAATTACATTGACACATTTTAGAAAGTGCCAAGTAATTAATAATTATTTGATACTGTCAAAAATACAAACGAGTTATTAAAATCAGTTAATATACAAGAATAAATTAATTAGAATTGTATAAGCCCTGTAATTTATAAGAATATTAAGTCAATACCATTCTATCTCATATTCATTGGCATTTTAATTAAAGCGATAGCTCAATCAAGCCAAGTTGAAAACACGTGATATTAACGATTTAATCGTAAAAATCGGTACTACTTGTAATATTATAGAGGCTGTCGAAAAACTAGCTTATATCGAATATCAAGGAACGCAATAAATTCGATTCAGATTCGCCAAAAAGCGAAAAACGATTGGCTTTCTAAAAACATCATCATCGCCAAAAATACATTTTGCTCAGCTTTGTTCCAGCAATTACGCCGGAACGAACGAGAAAAACTCAAGAATCTCAAGCGTGCGCTCCTCCCCGCGCGCGCGCATCACTCATATAATAAAGGCCACTACTCCGCACGAGGAAGCGCGAGCCAGAGGTGAGCTCGTGCAGCTCGGGTCAGCGAAATAAATTTCAATTCGCTCGATCTATCTCTCTCTCTCTCTCTCTCTCGGCGTTCGCGGGGCACCGCCGGGGCGAAAAAAAGAAAGGAAAAAACAACGGCTAAGGACTCGCGTGTCGAGCCGCGCGGCAAAGAATTTAAGCCGCGCTCACGCGAGAATCCGTCGCGGTTTTACTATAACGGAGCTCGCCGCCGCGAGGTGCAAAAGTAGCCGCGAGAGTGCTGCCGGTAATTAGACGGCCTAATTAATTGGAGATTAACGATCGCGCGGTGTTCCGCGCCGTTTTCCGGGGGATTGGCCATTGCTGAAATTAAGTGCTTCCTTCGTGGAAAAAGGGGCCGTTATCTGATTTGAGGAAATTATGTTGATGGATCGAGTATAGCGAGTGGTTTTCGTAAAAAAAAGGACTGTTTGTTTGTACGTTTATTGCAGTTTTGCTTAAAAGAGACTATCTATAATATTAAACTCAAATATAAACCGTGAAGGCTTTCATTATACTGTTGCAAACAGAAGAGGCGTTACACTTTTTTACGCAGAAATTAAATAAGCATAGTATTTTGATGTATTTGTAGGTTGCCAATTAAGCAGCTATCTTTTATATTTATAAATCTTTAACGCAAAGCCCTGAATTTCGTACGCAGTAATTTATATTTCGTCTAATTAATTAAATCGATCGGTGGTCTTAGTTTGTTATCCCATTTTCCCTGCAAAACCTATAGCAAATTGCGCAGAAAACTTTTGAAAGACATTGCGCAATGTGTATATAAATGAAAACTCGGCCGTAAATGACTGCTGAACTAAAACTGAAAACAAAATCTGGAAAAGCATCGAAATTAAAAGCAATAAATCCTGCAATAGCCATTAAAAGCGAGTAAATCGATAGGCGATCTCTCGTACGGCGAACGCGTCCGGAGCTTCGATCGAAACCCCCCTCCCCAATAAATCGTCGATTCATAATTTTTCAACTCCCGGTCTTTATTATATATTACACGGCGGCTCGACAACCTCTCGCGGCTCAGACTCGTTTAACTCGAATTTTCTCACGACTTTCTCTCCGTCTCTCTCTCGCTCTCGATCATAGCTACTAATGCCATTGTTCGCGGCGCGGCCCCCGACAATGGCGGCGGCGGCGGCGTCGGCGGGGGCGTCGGCGGGGCCCCGATTTTAAAGACCCGCCCGTTATAAATAAAGGCTGCCCCGCATTGCGCAAGCGCCGGTAGCGAAACGCAAACAGCGCCGCGGCCGTCCTTTTCTTACGGTCCTTTTAT
This sequence comes from Ormyrus pomaceus, assembly GCA_900474385.1. Taxonomy (NCBI): domain Eukaryota; kingdom Metazoa; phylum Arthropoda; class Insecta; order Hymenoptera; family Ormyridae; genus Ormyrus; species Ormyrus pomaceus. The sequence goes on along the minus strand of UCOM01002665.1, from coordinate 15,852 downwards.
TTTTCGGCCGATCGCCGAGATTCCGAGCGATGATTGATGAAAGAGCGTTTCGAGCTACCAGTATGATAAATTCCGGCTTAAGTAATCGACTCGACAGTCGGCGCTGTAATTGTGGGTAGAGAGGTCTTTTTTTTGACGAGAGAGAGAGAGAGAGAGAACGTTTTCTTTCGCTCGTTTGTGTTATTGCTGGGCGTTAATTCCTGGCGCACTCTAATTGAAATGATGGAAATTGATTCGCGGAATTGCTATTTAATAACGCTCTACACCTAATAATCATGTTTATTTTCGAGAAACTAATTCTCTGCTTTTATAATAGTTTAAGCCATTCAATAATATACCAGCAAAGTGAATAATGAGTTTAATTGGATGTTAGGAAGATTGATTATACAAAATGTTCGCTTTTCTTTTTTTGTCAAGTTCCCATAATTTGTTAATCAACGAGATAAAAACATCGAACCTTTTAAGCCGCATTACTTAATTTGATAATTGTGAATTTATAGGGTATTAAAAAAAACAGAAGCACAAATATTCTCGATGGTAAAATACAATTAAAATTTAGCATACAATTCGTTGAACCTCTTTATAGGTTTCAAAATAAAAATTCTAATCCTAAAAAGGATGTTTACCTGCATTTACATAACAAGCCTCTCGAACCAAAGTATTCTGTCCCGCGGCGCGCATGAAAAATGAAAGCAAACCCTCCGGTGCCAGCTCCAAATGAAGATTTTATGAGAAATTGATACATCGGGGGAGCGAGGGCTCTCATCATCGTCATGTCGTCCGATGCGAGGCGAGGAAGCGACAGTTACGATCCTCGAGGAGGCCGTAATCGAATTATTATTACGCTCACAAGCCGTCACGCAGAGACTCAGCGTGAAAAGAGTTCTCAAATGGAGATTGATTGATTTCTCCCCGACTGATCCTTCTTATATACGTATGCCTAGTCGGCTTCGGCGGATTGTCGATCATTTGCAGTTTTTTTTTTCTTTTTTTTTATTTCTTTTTTCACCTGCAATTGCATAAATTCTACTCGGAACTTAAGAATTTTACTTTTTCAGCTCGAAACGAGCGTAAAGAGCGCACGAAGAAGCCGTCTGACCTGTAGCCGAACGAAATGACGGACAAAGGGTATACAAGAAGAGAGAAAACAGAAGAACGAGAGAAAGGTTAGCCTAATGATGATCGATGCTACTTCCCTGAAGAACAATCTTACGTAAGAGCGCGTATCTCGATGTCGGGCTCGCAGCTCCCGGAGGCTCGAGAGCTATATAGAAGCTTGTTACGGGGCAAAGTCAAGATCAAGAGTTCCTCGGCGTGCTCTGCTTGTCATTAGTCTTCTTATTAACCTAAGCTCTCTCTCTCTCTCTCTCTCTGCGGATAAATTGGAGATTCAATTGATTTTATCCTCCTCCCATCCCTCGTTAGGATTATCGAAAACGAATAGTCGGCTGCGCGAGAAGACGATGAATAATTGAGGCTCCAGGTATTCAGAAGTGCCTGATTGGTCGGAAGGCTCTGGAGGGAGAGGGGCTGAATTTGGAGTTTAAACGCTGGCTGGAGCAGGTGAGAACGAGTATCGGCCAGATTCATTCAACAAGTTCGCTTATATACAAACTTTGCGAACATTAAATATTTTTTGCCTCTTCATTGCCGATCGTAAATTCAAAGATAATTAGCGGATACACTTGGTTGAAATGCGGATACTGTACAAGTGCATTAATCGATAAATTTTGCATTTTCAAGTAGCATTATAAAATTCTAGCTTCTAGTTATAGAGAGCAACAAAAGTAAGCTTCATTTTACGGCTGAATTATAAAATTAGGTTTTAATGAACTTTGAAATTCAAATCAAGTAGAAATCCAGTCCCGCCTATAATACTAAATTAATTCAGGCGCGCGATGCGCCTTTCCTTTTTTTCTTCCCTTCCGTAAAAGAATTCGATAAACTCGATCAATTTCGATGTATCCGACTCGAGATAGATCAGATCGCGTTGGATTTTTGTACAAGGGACCGAATTAATCAGACGCGCATATATAATTTGATGAACTTGAGATTTTTATAATTTGCGAGACTGACATTGACGGAGTCGAGATTAACTCGCTTCTGTTCATTTATCACTTACCTAACCCGTGGACATGCCTTTTGTAAGAAACTCATTGTGCTCATTGGTTAATAATATTCGACCAATTTGAATATTTTTCAGATCTTATGACCCAAGAAGCTTCTTGATTGACACGCAGATTAAACTCAACTATCCTCAATCTCAAGAGTATCTATAGCCCTGATAGAAATTGTAATTCTTTCTCGCTCTCTTTCGAAGAATAGAAAGACGCCCAAAGACGAACGCAGCATCGTATAGTCATTGACGTCTAACCAAAGGTCCCAAGAGGGGCGGACCAAATGTTCATAAAAACTTATTCTTTGCCATCGTTTTCGAATTTATTGCGTCAACAATCATTTTAAAGTTCGTTTTAAATCTCACCGCGATTCATTTCGTTTCATTGAGATTGTGTTTGCGCGTAGCGTAATATTTACCGTTTCCATACTCGATTAAGACGCTGACCGGAAAATCTCGTCATTTTTCCGCCAGGGAAGATGTAGAAGCTTATACTTAGATAATATTTAAATATTAAAATCGTACGTGTAAGTATCCATTACGAAAATGAGAAGGCATTTTAAAAGTTAAACAAGTCCTCAAAGTTCGAAAAGCAGCGGCACATTATCGGCTACAAATTGCTTTCCAATTAATCGCTATCTACTTTGCAGCCGCCAGTAACACCATTACGAACGTTTCGACAAAAATTCCTCCGTAACTCGCGGCTCTCGCTGCAACTCGGACTTTTAAGCGGGTAATGGGAGAGCTTTGCGGCCATTACGTAAACGAAATGTCTTACGCGATTACAGTCGTTACGGGCAGCTAGTCCAGGAAAAAGCGCCTGTTAATCGGGCAAGGAGCGCTAATTAATTAGCGCTCCCAGAAAAAAAGAAAACGTCCTATGCTCGGATCTTCCAGGGCCTCCGCTCTTACATAAAAACAGCTGTTTTTGGAGTCTACGGGAGTGACTTTATACTCGCAGCCTTAATAAAGCTGTCGGTCCTTACACACGACGCGGTTACGCAGATCGGGGAGAAAAAGGAAAGCGGCGAGCTCGAAAATCTCGCTCAAATGTTCTAATGACCGTCGATGCGTTCGGGCAGCTGAGGTTTTTCAAGCTGTAGCGGAGCCGAACTCGCGCCTTCCTGTTTCTCGCAGCGTGACTTTGGGATTCTTCGAAACTGCTTAATGATGCGATTGACGTAAGATTAATCCGATATTTTTCATTCGTTTAACGGAAACGTTTATACATTACCTCATTGTTCGACTGCGCGTTCCACTTTATTTTCGATAAAGAAATGAACGAGCAACGCCTTGTCCCAGCCCGGGGCCGAGCCGCAATCGGCAAGTTTAAATTACTCGAAACTAACGCGATGTCCTAGCGCGATTAACCTGGACTACATACAACCCGAGCCGAGATAGATGCACACAGCCGAGCCTGAGTTAATGACCATCCGCTTTACGACGTTACGTCCCAAGTACGCGCGAAAATCGGCCGGACGTGTATATCCCTCGTAAAGCCGCGCGGAAAAACGAGAGAGGGAAAGAGCGCGGCCTGCCCGCGCGCATATATATATATATATACACACACGTATAAAATAAGACTGCCCCGGGAGAGAAGCCGCGGCGTCGATTTCCGGCGCTGCGCGTGGCGCGCACGTGTGCACGCATAATTCGCGAGCGCGCGCCGTTCAGCGCGATTGCCCGCTTCGCCGACGAGCCGCGCGGAGAGGAAAATCCTGGAATTATTTAGAGGACAGCGCAATGGGCGCTAAACGCCTCGCGGCCTTTTTGCTCCCTACGTGTTTCAAAGCGCCGCCAGTTAGTCGTCCGCTTTCGTGCTCTCTCTCTCTCTCTCCCTCTCTTTCGCCTCGTTCGAAACGGAATTCGAGCTGCCGTGTATGTAACGCTTGGTATGCGAAGCTTCGCGATCGGGAAGGTCGACGATACTGTATTTGTTAACGTCGGCGTGTCCGATGCTTATTGAGAAAATTATTTAGATTTTAAAGGGTTTTGTTAGGCGCTAATGAAAACACCGCTGGTCTGGACTGACTTCCCACATTCCCATGATGAGAAGCAGAATTTTTGTTTGGGTTATAAAACTGCAAAATGTAGCGGCGGTGACTCGCGAGTCACGATGCCTATTGAACACAAATAATCTAAGGCGTATTTTTCTTTATAGATCATCTTCGAAAAATACGATATAAAACGTGAATAAAAAGAAAAAAAGAAAAACTAAACGGATCCGTACATTTTGCTTGAAAAAATACTCGACGAAATACTTTGCTCCAATTTTCCTATCTACGATCGCGATCTATACATATATGAGCTCTAAGCATTTTCAATAATTATAATGTTAAAACCTAAAAGTTTCCATAAAACTAAATCGCGCGAGTGAACTATATGTATAAGAATATGATTTTTCTTTTAGAAGCCGAAACTTATTACACGCTCCATTTGCAGTCGCGCACTTGGCGGAGTTGGCAAAATAGATATACTCTATTAGATTACCACTATACGTACAGTCCAGATAAATTTTTGACGCGTAAAATAATTCACCTGCGCGATCGCGGATCGGATAAATACGCGAGCGCGCGTGCGCGAACAGTAAACCGAGCTCCGATAATTGATTGATCGAAAGAGAATGAAAAAGCGGCGAAACGAAATTGCCGCGCGCGCGCCGATTAAAATGCCCCAACAATTTTCCAGGAGACTCACAATTTCCAAGCGATAAATCAACGCAGATACGCGGGAACGGGTTCTCCCATCAACAGCTGGTCCTCTCTCTCTCTCTCTCTCTCGGTCTGCAACAGAAATGTCGGTTTTTCCTTTGCAAAAAGGATAATAAGACTGTAGCGGGCATTAGCGGGTATTAATTATTTTCGAATCGTCAGTCGGTTTTTCACTCGCAAACAAGCTGGTATGTTGATTGTATTGGGGGATTTGATTGCAGATGTAAGGGACAAATAGTGTGCGGACACATTGAGCTCTCAATTTTTGAGCTTAAGTCTCTTCAAAGTTTATTGGAACGTCGGATTTTCATATATGGAGATTAAATACACACGTCACTGGTGTTACTGTACGGACTGTCAACGACAGCTTAAGGGGGTTTACGCACTTGAATGCGTCCCTCTCAAATTACCTTTAGAAAACTCAATGTATAAAACTCAAAAGGCAAATGTATAAATATAAATTTTAAGAATATTTATCTTAATGTCCGTAGGAAAGGTTAATCAGACCCCGTCTGAAATTTCTCTTTTCGTTTATTATTAGACAGAAATAAATGTATGTTTTTATCAACGTATAAGATCACAATTAGATTGTTTGTAGCATTTTTTCATGCAACTAACGACGAACTTTTATCCTCTATTACGTATTACAGTTTGAAAATTTAATCTGAATCTTTAAGCAGAAAAAAAAATATAGATCCTCGTCGCTTTATTTCTTAATTCCCCATTCACCGCCTCGATCTACAATTACCCAATTATGTACATAGCAACATCTAAAAACAAGCCGTACCGCCTTAACCATTCCCCCGAGCCGTTACTGGAAATGAAAATAAAGTAACGGCCGATATCGACTCCTCTCCGAGCCGAATGGAAAAAAAGAATGTCCGCTCGCTCGTAAAACCCAAGGAAAAACTATACGATTACTCCGGGCGGTAAGCGCATCTCTCTCTCTCTCTCTCTCTCTCTCTCTCTCTCTCTCTCCTCGGTCTCTCGTTTCCGTTTATCCGTCCGTCCGCGGTAAATCCGCGCCGATAAGCGAAAGCGTGAAATAATATAGTCGTTGCGGAGGCGCGACAGGTTGCGATAACAAACATTTTCCGCGAGCATTCGATCCGGGCGCGTTTATGTTAATCGAATTTCCGGGTTCTGCCCGCTGGGAAAGGCAGAAATTATGCTAACTACATCGGCCCGAGCGCCGATTTTGATTCGGGGATTATGCGTCCATTAAAACAAAGCTTTCTCGCGCGGCGAGAGGATCGCCAGGCAAGAAGCCTGATGGCAGCGCGGCCTAAGTGCACTCGAGGTTATTTTAAGTCCTCCCGCTTATAATATTTATGAGAGGCAAACTGTTCTCCGACTGTTTTTTTTTTTATTTCGACCTATCTCTCGTTTCAAATGGGAAAATACATTACAATATTCGAGAATATACAATTTACCTTCCTGAATTTCTGACGTCGATTTAAATGGATATTTAAATTATGCCAAAGGCCCCCTTTACTTACAACTCCAAAAGAAAGCAAATTCAATCTCCAAAGGCATATATACTTAACGATTTTACGTACCTGAAATAAAGCAAACGACGGGTCCAATCGACGCGGCAGCGCGGCATCGAAAACAGTAGTAAAAGTAAATAAAAGGAGGCAGGTCTCGAGCGGCGGAGGAGCGCGCCTCGATCGGCTCGGGCAAACGAGCAATTACCGGCGTTTTGTTCGCCGGGCTCCGTTTACACGCGCGCGAATAATTACTCTCCCCGGCGACTTTTAAGCCTCCCCCGTCAGATCCTCGCGCCGGATTACGTGTAGTCCCGGCATCCTCAAATTACTTAGCCTCGGCGTGTTACATGCGTTTCTCGCCCCTATCTCCGCTTTATGTTCCCTCCGCACGCCCGCCGATTTTAATCGAGAGGAGAGATCTCGCGCGAGGCGCAGCGCGCCGCGATAGCTAATGAGAGAGGCTGAGGGAAACCCCGGGGAGATGGAGGCGGATAAGCCGGACTGATACGACCGCACCGCTCCCTCTCTCTCTCTCTCTCTCTCTCTCTCTCTCGGATTTTGACCTATCGACTGCTCGCGGCCGAGCCACCTGTTGCCGCGCCTATATGGAGACTCGAGTTCGACGTCGATTGGTTCTATTGATGGGATTTTCAATTTGTTCGCGGGTCCAGGTTGTCGTGCGTTTTCCCGTAATTAAGGTAAAGACCGACGGAGAAGCGTCGCGCATCGGAGACACATTAGATTCGTTATATTAGGTATTCGTTTGTTCTTCGACAACAGTCCAGCTGCTTGATAATTCGAGCGTTTCGAGCCGCCTTTTATTTTGCACTAGCGGAACTGACGGGAAACGTTGCTTCGTAACTCTGGCCTAAATGAATATTCAGCGGGAAAATGAATATTTAAGCTTTTACAACTTTCTGCGCGAACTATACGTATAGAGTTTCGTTTCCAGATCTAAAGAACGCGCCGGTGACTGGTAAAACCGCGAGTTTCGAACTAAAGCCAAAAAACGAAGAAGAATCAAGATGCGCGGCAGCAAGTTAAGCGATACAGCAAAACTAGATTCGTCGAGGGCTTAAATTAGTACAGCTCGGAAGCGACTCGCGCGGCTTAAGTTGCTCCCCGCGAGAGGCGATTATCGACCTCTCTCTCTCTCTCTCTCTCTCGCTGACCTTGCTTGCTTTTCCACGGGTCGCCCCCCGGCTTATAACTTATAATTAAGGGCTCGGCGACCGAGTGAGCGATGTGACGGCTCTTGGGCCGCGAGCCAAGGCTTGTGTGTGCACTCGGCCGCTCTGCCACTGGACGGCGTGATTCCGCGAGACGCCTCTTGTCAGGTCGGCAGTGGAGGGATTTTCATGTCGCGGAAAAAAAAGTTAGTCTTCATTAATAAATATACGTTCGAGGAGAAAACTGATTAATAAATTTCTGATGTAAATTTCTAATGTATAGTCCATTCTTTTTTGTTTTGGCTGCAATCTACGATTGCTTTGCCGTAACGCGTAATGTAATTTTTGCGAAAATATTTTCCTCCCCGACAATAGTCGGTGGAAACGTCAGCGATAACATTTTAAATTCTCGTGATTTTCAATAAAAGCTGAAACAGTTCGAAAGGTATATATTATCATAAGCCGCGAGCTCGTTCTCCCCTCAGCCGTCGGCTCAAAATCCTCTAAATCAGTCGAGCAATCCCTTAGTATACTGTTAGAGCCGCTCGCAAAGGGACAGCTCCAACGTACTCGATATAGCCGGCGGAGCGGACGCGCGTCCACCGTAGGTGTGCGGAGGAGGCGCGCAGAGAGGCAGCTCGCCGCGGCGCGCGGCCCTCTTGACTTATGCCACTTCTCGTTAAACGCCCGTAGATCAGATCGGCGAGCGAGCGCGCGACCGCGCGATCATACGTAATGAGGATAAGGCCGACAAAGAATGTCGACTCGAATGTCCGAGGCCGGGCAGCTTTCAGGCTCTATAAACAAGAGCGATGAGCGGGATATATCCTCCGTATTATATACCGGCCCGCGAGGACGTAATCGCGAGCTGAGCTTGCAGGGAGACCGATTAAAGCCGAGGAATTTCCTGGGAATTTCGCAGCTCTCGATCGATTGCACATTCCCAGTTTTTCAGAATTTTCTGGATTTCACTGCGGTTTGCGATTCGAGAGCGAGTATCGGACGCCTGAAGAAATTTCTGGATGCTTGAGAATATATTAAGCTTTTGGATCGTTTCGATATCTCAAAATGGGAGGTGGAAAAAGGCCTCGTAATACGGCGGAAATACTTTGCGCCTATTAAACGACCACGTACGCTCGAGAAGTTTATAAATAAGACTGACAGGTGCAAACTCCGCCAAGACGGGGGGAAAAACACAACGCGAACGCGTCGATTATTTACGGCTCCGCTTTTTTCATCCGCGGAGCCTGCGCCGCGCGCTCGGTATATACGTTTAATAAACGCTTTTTTAATAACTGCAAAATTGCACCCGCGAGACCTTCGCGACCGATTCGCTTAATTGGTGTTTGTGTTCGGAATGCATTTATGATTGACACACCGAGAGCGAGCGAAAAACTCTCCGATATCTCCTCGAGCGCACTTCCCGCGATCGAGTTATTAAAGCGGGAAAGAAGCAATTTTTTTGTCCCCGTGCGTGCACGCAGGCATCGCCAAATAAAGGCGCAGCCCTCGAGCCCCCCTTCGCGGGCCGTAAAAATCGAAACGTTTTCGATTTATCCATAATTTAGCACTCCCGAGCGATCGCGCGAACCTCCGCAAGTCTCCTCGCGTCGGAGCAAGCACGTGGCGAATTCAGCCGGGCGATCCCTGCACTCGTGACGCAACGGAGCGGATTCCCATCGGGCGATTTGTAAGAGAGCCCCCCTCCTCTCTGCACGAGAGTCCGACGCGCTCCGATAGCAGCGAGGAATGCCCCTCGTCTCCGCGCGCCAGCGGCACTGGCCGAGCGGTCATCCTCCGCGCGGCTTATTTGCCTTGCCGCCGCGGCAAGAATGCCCCCGATGGTGTTTCCTCCTCGGCCGCGCACTTGGCGCTGGTCACGTTTCCCCGACGAGTCTCCGCGGGCAGCTCCCCTTCCCCTTTCAGCGGCGGTTCTAAAACTAACGCCGGGGATCGACGGTCGAAAGCTGGAGAATCCACTTGACACGTCGCGCAGGACTTCTCGGTCGCGTTCGGCCGCGGCTGTAAGGATACGCCTGTGACCTGCTCGCGGACGGTGACCCACTACTCGGGCTCTTTTTCTTGGATTTCGCGCGGCGCCTCCGACTGTCTCGCTCGCGGAGCCTGATCGTCTTTGAACGTGTTTATTGTAAAGCCGCTGGGGTGTATTTACGTGGACGTTTGACTTTTCTCTCCGAATTAAGCTTTCTAAATTAAATCTGTTTTGTCGAGATCGGTCTTTTTTTTTTGGAGTTTTATATGTATATATCGCTTTATTTCCACCGGTGTTTAAAGATATATATATATATACTCTTCGATTCGCCTCGAAAATCTTCCCAGCCGGTGCGCAGCGCGCACGCAGGTTAAAAGCTTTCGCAGTGTTTGCTCTCGTAATTGATTCAAGCGGAAAATCGGCCCAGCCGACGAGAACGGAGAACGATCCGTTCGGAAAAAGAAAACGGTCGGTTAAAGCACGTCGGAGTCCGCTCCCCGGTGCCATTAAATCCTTCCGCCGCGGAACGTCCCGGGCATTATCAAGGGCCCACGGGCGTTGCCTTATCGGCCTCGGTTCTCTTTCTCTCTCTCCCCCTTAATGACTCGAGGCCCCGAGGGAGCGAGGAGCCTCGGCGCAGATCTCCGGCCGATAGGCGGCCTCGTGCCCGCGAAATTGTATCGCGAGACACCTGTAGATCCGCGCCGATACACGACGAGACACACACACACGCTGCTCTCTGGCGCGAGGGGCGTTTTTTTTACGGCATCGGTGAAAAAGGTGCGCTGCTACTAGGTTTCTCTTTTCAGAGTGACCGGAGAAACGTGGCGCCTTGGATTTCGCAGCTGCCGGTTGCGGCTAATACCCGGCAAACTGTCGCAGACTGTCAAAGCGCAAAGAACGAGCATACACCTTGTCCCGAGCAGAATACTGGACTTTGGATGAAATTCAATAGAATTTTGAACGATCCTAAAATGAACTAACATATTTTAAATTAATGCAGCTCGTTAAAAACTAAAAATGGCCCTTGTAAGTGGCAACTAAAGGAGACGAAAAACTCAATCAGCATTGGCCGAGCATCCTCGAAAACCAGAAGGCGAAACTTCGTTTTCATTAAGCTCGGCAATTTTTTTACACCTCGATCGAGAAGATCGTGCGCCGGAAGGCGTATAACAAATTGACCGCTTCTCTTTCCCTCTCTCTCTCTCTCTCTCTGTCTCGCTCGAAATCCGGAAAAGGGCAGCGAGTGCAGCCGAGCCGCGGAGCAGCCTCGGCAAGAACTCAAAAGAAAGAAACTACCGACTCCTCCTCCCTTCAAAATGAGATCCTGAATAGTCATGCCTTTAAAGGCCGCGTCGCGTCGGTTCGCGTCGCCGCGCAAAAAGGGTTCGCCGCGGCTAAGCGGGGCGCGCGCCCGCCGATATCGCCACCGCCCGACGACTCGCGCCGTTTAAATTTGTCGCGCGAAGGCGGCGGGCACGCCCGCGTTCGAATATCACGAGGAACGCGAGCCGCGATTTAAGGAGCGCGAATTAACGAGGATGACGAGAAGCGGCGCGGAGATGCGATATAAAGACGTCGCCTGCGTTTTGAGGCTTCGCTTTGTCGGCTCGTTACGGGGGTTATTAATCACTCGCCACTTGATGCTCTCTTCTTTCAGCTTCCATCTTTCCATTTATACTCTTTGTATAGCTGCGGTTACCGGCTTGTGGGGCTGTTAAACAATGGACTGCTTGGGTCTCGTTGCGTAACGGCTAGATTTGCTTCCTTATTAGTTTTAATTTTATTGTTGTAAATTTTATTTTTCCCCATTAAAATTTACTTTGATAACTTTATTATCCCCGACTAAGGTTTCAATGAGCTGCGCTGGAGCCGAACGTTTTTCGATGTCGATATATTAACTTACCGTATAATATTAGAGTGATTTAATTGATTCGCACCCGTTATTTGCAAAATGAGAGTAGAAAGCTAAATTAGGTTGATAAATCGTAATGATACCATAAAATGTACTTGTAAAAGATATAAATTTTAGAAAAATAATTGGGTTTGGATGAAAGAAAAGCAAAATTTTCATTAAATAAATTAGAATTTCTGTTACAAGACAAGAGAAGCATATCTTATTAGTTTCTTAATTAAAATAAAGAAATCATATTCTGTGCAGGAATGCGAGGTAGTATGAAAAGGGAAACTAACTAGATTCTTGCTTAAACAAACGATTTTTATTTGGAATTTTCCATTACGCTCTGGTTTATAGTTATATAAATAATGCGGTATTGTAACCGAGAAACTGCACAACTATAGTCGACTAAACTTCGCACAAAAGAAGCTAAAATAGATTGCACATTGTACGCGGCAAACTTACGTGAGAACGCGGCTTCGCAGCTGCCTGAAAATCTGTGCAACCCGCCTAAAACAAAATAACACACGAAAACGATAATAATTAATTAGAAAATTCAATTTATTGCCGTGGAGTTTCGTGCGCTCTCGGCCGATCAATAACCGGGGCAAATTTTATCGTACGCTAATTCAGCCGTAAATCACCTGCGAATCGCTTTCAATTGAACCTCATTCCATCCCCGCGTGAGACATGCACGTAAGAGCCCGGCGAGTCGCAAGGACGTTTTACTTGACTGAACAAAGGCCTCGCCGAGAGTCTATAACTAAGCGAAAAGTCACCGACAACGTCCGGGCGCCACGGACAAGCAAATTATTGACCGACTCGCGGATCGCCGCGCGCAATCGCGATTATTACGGAGACGCGTGTTTTATAAACACTCTCGCGACGAAGGAGGGATCTTTTCAAGTCTCGATGTTTATTAGCTAAATTGTAGAATTGATATAGATTCGGAGCAATTTTAATGCAAATTATTTATTTAAATTTGTTCTGTATCTGTCGGTCATAAGAAACCCTCAGAATTACGTTACGTTTATACCTATCAGTCTGGCAAGAATTTCTCTTAATTACAAACGAAAACAAACTCGCGAAGCTTCTCCTCGGTCCTTATATAATTAGCTGTAAATCAGTCAGAAAATGCGATTAAGGGCCCGACGTCTCATTGTCGCCCGGCGCGGAAGATGGACGTATTGCGTTTCCCGTATATGTACCGATCGTAAATCGGCGCCGAGCGAACGGATACAAATGTATCGCTTCGCTCCGTCCTTTCTTATATGCACGCCGCGAGTTCCTTTGCCTTTATTGCGCTTTATAAGAAAAGAGGAGCAAAGAGCGCTCTCGCAGTCGTCTGTTCTACACCGGGGAGGGGAGACCCGTTCCGCGCCGTCTCTTTGTTCTTCGCTTTTTCGCGCGAGAAGAACCGGAAGGTTTTACGTGGATTAGGAAAATAGCTCGATTGCAAATCATTTAATAAGTTTATATAACGGTTTTCCCGATCGCCGAGCGGAGTTATTAAATAAGTATAATGGGGTTTTAAGTGAAAAATACGATCGCTCCAAGTTTTTGATTATCTTTTGAAATACATAGTTGGAAATGGAGACCGTGACTACATTTTTTATAATAATTATAAACGTAAAATACTTTAAGTATTTTATTAATGAAGTTATAGGCTCTGATAAAATACGCTTAATGAAATGCGGAAAGGAAGAAAATTCTAAATTACTCCTTACAAACCAGATATCGACGTTAGCTTATTTATTTTAATTTACAGAAAATATATATGAAACGTTCAGTTTGTAAGATCCAAACTTCATTTCGCAATCAACGTAGCTTTAATTTTTTTGACTGCACTATTTACAGGTTTAGCATTACGATGTAGCGACTTTTAGATCGAAGGCTTGTAAAAGCATCAAATAAAAATGTGCAACGTCCACAAATTTTCTAGATAATATTGATTGCGATATTACTTAGTAACTTTTTAGAAAAATAAAATTTATAAAATTACAATTATAACGCTTTACTATAATTAAAATTACAAAGTATTGTTCGATAAGTGAGCAGAATCTACCCTAAAATTTACCGAAACTATAATTTCTGTCCCCACTTGAAAAAAGTGCTCATAAAGAAATCGTTCCGTCTTAAACTACAAATGTATAAATCCGATTTACATACTGGAAAGCCCCTTAAACCGATAATTTCTCTTATTCGTCCAAAAAGAAACCGGCCGTCTCGCGCGCTCAGAGCGTCTTAGCTCAAGATCGTTCTCTCGGCACATACGGCATTATAAGAACCAAGCGCAGCAAGGCAGAGAAGAAGAGAGGAGAGAGAGAGAGAGAGAGAGAGAGAGAGAGAGAGAGAAAAAGAGAGAGGGAAAGGCCCACCCGGCTGGCGGCGAGTCTGGCGAACTTGTCTTACAATATCTTCCGTCACGGCGGCCTCCTTTATGGAATGTCGTCCGAACGCCGCGCTTTATCCCGTACCGACAACAAGGCCGCGGAGCCGCATATAACTATATCAGCCAAAGTCCGCCGATCGATTATTCATTCTTTTCCTCTCTCTCTCGTGTACGTACATCGTCGATCGGTTAAGGAGCCGCGCGCTGACGACGCTGATTTTCCTCTATTATCGCCAGGCGATTTCGCTCTAAGGACAATGGAGATCGAGATTGTTTCGACGCGGCTTTTTTCAGGGGCCGCATTATTCTTCGCTCGGCGTGTCCGCTACTTTGTACGAGTATAAGAGAGCCAAAGCCGAGCTTGTCTCCTACATGCCCGCGCTCTTAATTGATTGCCTCCAGAGGCTTTTTTGCCGCGAGTCGCCGTCGCCCGAGCGACGTCCGTCAATTCCTGGCTCCGATCCGCCGGCGGAAGAAGCGTCTTACAATATTGTTTCGCGAAGCCGAATCCGAGTAAGACTGATGCGTAATTTGACGGATTTTTAAATTTACGCCGTTAGGAAGTGCGTCAAGACGACAGATTTTTCTTGTTTTTAATGCGTACGTTTAAGAACCGCGAAAATTTTTAAAATAAAATCATTTTCTTAAAATAAAGATTATCTGCTTCTTACAAGCGTTATTGCCGTTTTTGCAAAAATATTTTAAGCGCCGACAGCTAAAAGTTTCCAATTCCCTCTTCCGCTTCCCCAGTCATTCGAGGCCCGCGTGAGTAAATTGACCTTCTTCCCAAAGTACAGATGTTAGCATCAGACGCCAATTACCGACGAGCGGCGCTAATTAGGCGCAGCAAGTGCGCCCGCAAAAAGCGCGCGCAAGGCGCGAAAGATCACCTCCTCCGGCGTTGTAAACGCCCCTACGTTGAAAATCATCCAGAGCTAACCGAATCACTGCCGTGCAACGTTCTTCAATACGGCGGAACGAAAATCATAGCCACTGAGAGGCTGCTTCCGACGCGAAAAGAAAACTATATATATATATCTACACACATATATATATATATATATTTCTAATTCCTCGCGGGCGGAGAAAAAGCGCGAGGCGAGGCGCGGACGCGTTCCGATAAATATATTTTCTTGCGCGCGCTCTCCGAGTCGCGATTAAGGGGAGCTTCCCGGCTCTTAAATCGCGCGCCAAGAGCGACGTTTACGACTGGGGCGCGCGCGTCTTTAAAAACCTCGCGCGGATTTATTCGGCCGCGCGACCAGCGCGATAATGAAGCTTCTTGTTCCCGATGGCCCGGCTGATACAGCTTAATAAGGACGCTCGATATGGGCGGACGGCATCTCCGCGATCCCGGGAAGAGGTGACCGCGCGATCGCCTCACCCGACACTGGCTTCAACAGGTGTATCTCGCCTCGTTCTTTATACGCTCGAAGCTTTTGCTCTCGCGGACAGTTAACGCCGACGCTCTCGCAGGGTGAGTATCCAGCGCGCTAATTGCGAGCGCGGAAAAATTCTATTTTAAAAGCTGGCTTCGCGCGCTAATACTAATTTCAAGTGAGATACGTCGGTCGAGCGATTTAAATTGCATTTCACACTAGCCGCACGAGCTGCGGCTTAAAATATCAATACCAAAAATCTTGTGATAATATATATACCAGCCCGAACTGATTTTCAAACCACAGAGAGGTTGCGTCGAACTGAACTTTCCGTAACCCTGCGCTCCGAGCCACGGATATAGGCAGATAAGTGTAACTGAATTTATCGAGGCCTCTCCGGGGTTTTAAAATATTTCATCTGCCGAGCGAAAGAGCGAGAGAGAGAGGGGGGGGGGGGGAGGACGAGAAGAATATGGCCAGGGGCGCGAGCGCGTCCTCATAGAGTCGTAATGCATAAAACAAGGGACGCTTGACTTTTACGAGAGCCCGTTGTTTGCTCGTGAAATTACCTTACGAACTCAGGGCAGCCTTTAATTGGTTGGACGCTGATGGACTCTGCTCAAGCGGAACCTGCCGTTGCGCGGTGCTTTACTCGGCAAGTACGAGGGATGCGTCGGAGGGGGGGGGGGGGTGAATTGATTGTGG
>UCOM01002664.1:0-24039 GCA_900474385.1 Ormyrus pomaceus | reverse complement strand
CGCCTTGACTCGTACTGCACACTCCACACTCGGTCTAAAAAAGCCCACTTTACGCCCTTGGTACACAATATACTATTTTATTGTGTATTTGTGAGCTTCGCCAGTTATATTTTCTTGAAGCCTAAATCAACCCATCGTGGTGCAATTAAGGAAAAACTGCTCGTTAGCTCGAGCTTTGCTTGAAAAAGCATATTTTACAAACTAAAATCAGTTGCAAATTAAAGTTAGAAGCACAAAATGCAGCAAGTCGTAACACGATTTTGGATTTTCCATCAGTTACGTTGGATTATTTGAGAGATTAATGACTGCAGCTGTTTATCATCAAAAATACATGCAAGATTATAATTTTTAATTTATTTTTCTTTCGAATATCTATTATTCACAGCGATTTTTTTTTTAAATTGGGAGATCTTTTATACTTTTATAATTATTTATGTCATTTTAATTTTTAGTAATACAACGATTAATCATTAAATACGTTCAATATCATTCTATATTTTTCATATCATACGTCATAAGCCATCTGTATATGCGAATAATGGATGATGTATACATAAGGTTAGAGTATAACAGCTGCAGACTTGAGACTTGCAGCTTGCAAAAGATGCTCATTGAAAGCAAACATTAATTTAATGACGTTGATTATAACTTCCTACATAATGAGGGCTTGACTTACCGATTGCACAAATGAAAGAAACGGAAAGCAAAATACACAATACAGCAGTAAGTTGTTTTCCGAAAACATAACAATAATAAAATATAACAATAATATTATATTATTATTTATATATATTTACTTAATTATATTTCAGTCAAGTATCATTGAAGGTTGCTTTTATAATGAAAAAGTTATCAGCATCGATGGTATGAGTAACTTCAATCATTATTCTACTGTGAATTTATTCGAGAATAATAGTGATTCAGCACTTTAAAAAAATGTGCGTCTGAAAGGATTTTATGATGTCAGTGAGACCATGGGTAAAAAAAAAATTATCCTGGATTAGTTATTGTAATTTTAATTTCAAATCACACCGACTTTGTCCTTGAGAAATTTAAAAGTTTCAATTTGGTGGAATCACGAAGCATATTTTTTGTTAATTAATGAAAATGCTAAAATAGGTTGTCAAATGGCAAATCAAGTTTTAAATATAACTTGGAATTATCATATATATTATCTGCAATATATCTGCGTCGGAATTCAAAAAGACAAATCATACTAAATGTGGCTGCGCCTTCATGCGGGCAAGCAGCCCGCTCTAGAAGAAAGCGGCAGCTCGTACCGCGCGAGCTGTACTAAGCAGGCGCTAGAAGCGCGTCCTCGCGCGGCCCTCAGCTGTGGCTGAACAGAAGGAGAAGTCGGCAAGTTTGCGACTTCCTTCTTCTTGTCTGGACCTTCAACAAGTTCAGATGCGCTCGGCACAAGCCGAGCCAATTTAGCTTTGTATTTTATAGTCAATAAAGTTTGTTAATTTTTGTAACCCCGTAAGTAGTGCTTTTCACAACTCACCCTTCCGCACTCGCCTTCCTCCGCCCTACCGTTCCAGCGCTTCGAGCTCAACGATATCTAAATAAATACTTTCAATCCTTTTACAAATGAAGCGCCAATTTTTTGGAATGAAGCTCAAAATACGGATTCATCTGTCAAACAATGGACACTTTTCAAACATGTACTTACAAAGTCACTGAATGATCTATTCGAACAATATTTCTTTAGCGAAAGTTGAATATTACTTGCAATGTTTCACGTAAGCTTACAGGAACAGTTTTTATAGTTTTTATATAATATTCAACTTTCGCACTTTTGGAAACTTTTTTTTCCTTACTGTGAAATTTTCGTGGAAGTACTCTTGAAATCTATCTTGAAGCTTTCTGTAACACATTACCGAAATTTTACAGTCATGGTTCCCATAATCTTCTACGAAAGTTTCCTGCAAGTTACAATTGAATCTTTCCTGGAAGCTTCCTGGAATCTATCCTGCAAGTTTCCCGGAAGCTTTCAATGAATCTTACACTTGAATCTTTCAAAAAGTTTACCGTAGTGTTTCACGTAATATTCCATGAAGTATTTCTGTATCCGTTCTTTGAATGTTTTCCGGAAGCTTACAGGATCCTTTCTGAAAGATTCAATGTAACATTGAACTTTCGGACTTTTTGAATCTTGCTTGTTATTATGTTTCCTTCAACTTACGGGAAGCTTCCTTGGAACATTCCAATGGAAGCTTATTGAAAGTTTCATTTAGCTTACAGGGAGCTTGAGGGAAGCTTACACTTTAATATTTCTTGAAACTTTCCCAGGGAAGCTTTCATGCTTTTTGGGTATGTTAATGCAGATGCACTGGTAATTATATCAAAAATGGATTATATCAATTACTCTGATAGATTGATTGGCATTTTCGAATCAAGGTTCTTGTTAAGATTACTGATAGTTACTTTTAATTTATTCAGCGGTCTTAACATGGACTGTAAAGGAACCTGTATCATTAGCTGTTTTGGATTCATTCCGAATTATTTTAAATATTTCCGTTTTTAAAAAACAAAAAAGTGTGCTGGTTATTTTAATAGTAATTTTAACCTACCTGCAATTAATATTTACATTCAAAGTTACTTGACAGCAACAAAAAGTGTTCCAGCAAGTAAATTCGTTATTGATTCTGCTCAAGATTTATTTAAAGCCAATTTTACAATTAATGGATTGCCAAAACATAAACGTATGATAAAGCACAAAGGAATTCTTAATCATTTTCATGAAGCTACGGAGATTTGCGATTGTTTCAATCGTATTTTACAGAGCAATGCACAGCTTGTGTCTATGAAGAAAGCATCTTTACTACCTCATACTTTTGAAAAAGAAAGCATTCGCGTTTCAAAAATTAATTTACTTGAAAGAGGGTATTCTTACGTTTTTGCTGTAGATTCTCCATTCATGAAAAAAATCAACTGGCTTATATCAAGAATGTGTGGAGGAGGGTTCTACAATATTATTGTGCAGCGTAAAAGAAGGCTAATAAGAAATGCAAATTTTCATGTCAAATACTACACTAATAGAAACTACACTAATAGAAACGTGACTTTTAAAGATCTAAATATTGGTTTCAGTGTGCTTTTTAGAGGTTTGATTATTTCTGTTTTAATATTTAAGGGTGAATTATTGTACATCTATTATCAAACAAAAGTAATCATTATAGTACTCTTTCTTTTCTTTTTTAAAAAATTTATCTCATCAACAACCCACCCAATAGAGATCCAACGTTTACGTTTATAGCACTTTGAAATCAAAACTCGCACTTCAGTCAGGCTTATCTACTGGGACTTAAATCACACGCATTGTGTAATAATCAATTCACTTATTGTACAGACCTGTAATTAACGACAATAAAGCTTCGATAAAACAGTGAAAATATGTGTTTTTATTCACGAAAATAAAAAAAAATAAGTAATAAACCTCCTAATTTTCCCCAAAGAGTGCCATAAAATAAGAAAACTTCGGATAATCATTAATGAAGCGCAGATTCAATTACATCAATTGTTTCCTCAAAGAAGGAAAGGAAATATTGCTTTTAAGAACTTTTTCATGATTATTAGCTATGTTTTATACTTTTAAAAACTATTAATGTGGTATGACACGACGGTTTTGCAAAATGCAAACAAGCAAGCTGCCTTGCAGATATATGGTTTTCCAATTATTCAATATTGGCGCTACTTCTGACACTATCGAAATGAAAAATTGGATTCACTACGAAAAATAATTGAATTTTTATAAATACCGAATTCGAAAGGAGCATTAAAAATACATAGAAAAAGTTTACTTTAATCTAAATCTTTTAGGTAAAAGTTAACACAAATTATAAATTTATTGAAAATAAATAAAAATTTTTGCTTTTTTGGACGTTAATCGGTTACTTAAAAGTAACAACACGTTGAGTTGCATTTCGCGGAATTATAATTAATGTTTCAGAAAGTAACTAAATTTAAAGTTTTAAACTTAACTTACAGTTTATTTTGTAAAATCTATTTTGTTTTAAATAACTCATTAGCTTTTATATTTAATTTCTTTATTTGGTAATGATTTGGCTAAATAGAGTTTACTGAATTATATTTCCAGTAAGACAAGTTTTTATAAATATATACGTTAATTTCTTTTTAAATTGCTTACATTCATGCTAGTAATACATTTTAACTTTATATTTACATTTTTGAAGAATTAACATTATCATAAATTACAGTTAAGTTAATTAAATTAATATTACTTAAATTAGTATATAACTTGGATAACGCTATTTACAAATATATTAAGGGAGTACTTGCTAAAACCATTTGATTGACCTCCAGATAACAATTCATAATTAATCTCGCGGTATCATTCGGATTATCGCCACCTAAAACAACAGTAGACAAGTGAAAAACAATGATTTCATGATATTATTATAAGGTAATATTACGTCAAATACGTACTGAGAGCCTTGCACTTTTCATTAACTTCTTGTGTTTCATTTGGAGCATACGTTGGAATTTTATACTCTTGGACATCTTCGTTAACAGATCCGTCACTGTTCATCTGAAAATCCCAAATTATCATTAAAAAAATAATAATTATACATACGGGTTTATAAGCAGTTGTTCAACGCACACTGCGATAATTCAAAGATTTTCTTCGTGTAATTATCTATAATACTAAAAGTGATTAGTTATGAATGATTAACAGATCAACACTTACGACATTGAATTTTTGCAGCATACATCTTGCGAATTCCTTCATTTGCTCATTGTCAGCTACTACTCGACTCGATCTTACTTCCTCAAGGCTTGCTACGATTTAAACGATATTTTTGTTATATTGTAAAGTTTTCGATATATTTATTTTCAATTAAACGTCTAAGCCAAATAAATGTTTATTTATGAATATAAACATTATGAAATTAGTATTACATTTAATTTTATGAAATTGTTTTAGGAGTGTTTAAGTAAAATGAATCCTAAATTTATTACTTACCATAACTAGCACCATTTGGGAGGCAATCGTCCTCATATTCGTGTATAATATCATCTAATGGATTTGAAAATCTTCCCTAGAAAATATTATAATATATTATAATTCCCTAGAAAATGTTTAATGCCTTTTGAGATTTACTTACTAAAACTATAGGAGCGCAAAAAACAAAAACGCAAATAAAGTAAAGCCTCATGTTAGATGTTAAACAAGAAAAAAAAAACGGATGTCAAACACTTGCTTCGATCTAAAGATTGCAATTCACTGATGTTCGGAATAAAAGTGTCTACTTTTATACTACGAAACGTAATTCTAATATTTCTGGATTCCAAATGACGTAATAGAGACTTCCACGTAATAACCAGTAATCGTGAAAAATGTAAAAATTTTTTTCACGCCAAACGTCAATTAACACATGTTGCATAAAGAGAAGGAAACTGTGAAAAAATGTCTGTGATTGATGATGATGATTGCCGTTAAAATATGGGAACTGACTTTAATTTACCTAACGTAAGCTGCGTAATTCTTACTAGTTAACTAAGTGATTTAATGATCTAGATTTTGTTATCCCAATATTTCAGGAATGTTTTCTCAGTCGTTGTCATCATTCAGTCTACTATAAAATGAACACAAGAACTTTAAAGACGTTTTCTTGGCATTAAAAACTTACAATGGAGATAATAAAATCTCTAAAAAAAATATTGACTTTTAAACTTAAAAACAGTTTTTAAAGAACCCACAGTGCACACAAACTTATTAATTAAAAACATTTTTAAATAAGTGTTATAACAGTGCACTTTTTTAGCAATAATCCATTATTAAAATGCTTTTTCACAATACATTATTAAATAAACCTGTTTAAAAATAAAAGAAAAAAATAAAAGTTGTCCATAATTTGAAAAAAATTGTAAGACCTTTCAAAATATTCAAAAAATTTAAAAAAAACTGCACAATTGACTTGTTATTGTTGTCGCAATATTACGCATACATTTACTGTAAAATGTACTCTATTTCCAACAACGAATGTATGGCACGCAAGCATATAATATGTAGCAAATAAATAAATATAACAAAAATAATAAATGTAATAAAAATTATTATTCTTTTTAAAACTTTATTGAATCTCATAAATTATAAAATTCATTCATTTTCTTAAAATAATTTTTGTTTAAGTTAAATGAAAATTCAAAATATAAGTTAAGAAGTAGTTAATGGAGTCAATGCCAGCATAAGTTGATTTGATTCCAAATAGCAGTTCATTTGCAATCTAGCAGTATCTTCAGCGTTTGACCCACCTAAAAAATGTGTTCCAGATAATTTCACATAAATAAAAGTAAAATAGCAATTATATTACTTACTGAGAGGTTTGCAAAACGGGGCTGCTAGAAGTACACTGTCGGTATCAGCAGGTATTGTGTACGTACGCTCATTTTGATTAACTGTCCCGTCGCTGCTCATCTAAAAAATATTATTCAAATCTTTCAGAATGGTATTTGAAGCCTTGCAATGCTTAATTTATGGAAATGAAATCGTTTTTATTTATGGTGTGCGAGAAGTATTTCTTATTTTAAAACGTGATACGAATCGGCGCAATGATTTTTATGCAACTGCGTTTGTCATTGTCCATGAATTTAATGATTATACTCACAACATTGTATTTTTCAAGCATACACTTTGAAAAAGCTTTCATTTGTTGATTTTCAGGAATTACACGACTTTTTCTAACAGCTTCAAGGTTTTCTGTTACAAATCAAAATACGTTTATTAAAAAGTGAATTTATATAATGTATTAGCAATTTTTTTTTTTTTTTTTTTTTGTAAAAATATAAAAAATCTGTACTAACCCACAGTTGCTCCACTACGTTGAAGACAATCGTTTTCGTACATATGCAACTTATCATTTATAGAGCTTGCGAAGATTCCCTAAAAATCATGAATACAAAATAACATTTTCTAAATTCTATGCGTAAATTGAATTCTTTTTTGTATGACCGATTACAATTTTAATTTTGAAATCTTTTAGCAATAAATATTTAATTAAATTTAAAAAATCGTATATATAATTTACTTACAAAAACAGCGGGTTATAATGCGATGCAAATTAAATACTGCTTCATGTTGCTAACAGAAGATAAATCGAAGTGTGCGGTCAAAAGCTTGGAAAACACTGGTGTTCAGAACAAAGATGTATGCCTTTATATACAAGAGGTAATTTTTTGTGAAAATAATAATGTCTCCCACGAGCTTCAAACCAGTTAGGATGCGCGGAAATTCCCAATAAAATCACACAAAATTTTTATAAATGTAAACATAATTTTTCTGTAAACTTTATCTGCTATTGCAAATTTTTAGTTGTAAAACATAAATGTAAATTTAGATTGATCATTTTTTTATTAATTATTAATTATTAAAATCTTAATTTTGAAATTTAATATAAAAGGATAAGGAAAGGTAACTCTCAGCACTTTGCAATGAGATTAAATAAAACAGTATTATTAGGTGATTTCAGTGTAACTGTATATTACATTAATATGGTAAACACAATATTATCAACCAATCGCAATGATGATTCGCTGCACGTAATTGAGAATTTGTAAATGATGATAATAATAGAACTACCTACAATATCGTCGCAAGAGAACCTTAGACGAATGGGTTTTCACGTACTGTACAGTTTTACAATATAATATTCTCGATGATGATTCTACTTACACTAGATAGACCTAAGTATATCATTACAAAGTTAAAACTCAGTAGACGCTTGATAAGGTTTTTGAAAAAAGTCCCAACGACCACTAAATGATTCTAAATCTTTCCGCAGTCCGCAGAAAAAACGTTTTAGCATGTCATTGATAATTAACACACACTCGTTGATTATAGATAAGACTTCCGCATTTTTCTTTGTTTACATTATAAAGTATTCTTATAAGATTAGAAAATTTTATATTATAAAACAAAAATTGAAGCCGGTGTTCGATGTTGATAATTCACAAACATATAAATAGAGGTCGTTGTGACTTTTTTACTAAATATGTGTATTATTTAAGTTATAAAGGCACTGTACATGTAAACATAGTACATACATAGAAGAGCGCTGCGAGCAGCCCGAAGCATTACTTTGCTGGTTTAAATTATTTATTTCACATCATATCTTGTTAAGCAGTTTTGTTCAAAAATAATATCTATTTTTTCATTTTTCGTTTCGCGTTTAGCTTGACTCCTTGCTTATATAAGACTTTTAGTTTTTAAAGTTTGCGAGGCAAGCGAGGTGTACTGTTTTTCCTCTGAAGCAGTGATAAGCCATACCATACAATCACTTCGCTCCGTCAAACTTTTATTGATTTTCCAAATATTTTACTTTACCGAAGAATATATAAATTTAGAATTGACCACAGGTAAGTAGTCAAACATGTCGTAAAAGAACCATTGTCAATTTTATTTTGTTTTTAATTTCTTTTTTTTTTTTTTTTTTTTGCAAACTGTCTACAATCCGTGCTTCAAACGCTCTGAGTTACAAAGGTGGGCTTACGAATATCACATTTTGGCAGTGAATGTTCTCCTTTTACATCTCGCTTCTCTTTTTATCTTTCTAATGCTCTTCACATCAACTCGCCACTTCATTTCTCATATTTGCTCTTATTCTTTCGTATTATCGCATTTTATCTTTTTATTCTTAATCATATTTTTTATTTCGCCGACTGAACAAAAAATATAAATAAATACCTCTAGAACTTTGAAAATTCAGAATGCAATCAGGCTTCCGAAAGAAAAAGATGTTTATAAGTCGAGTTTTCGCATAAGATTATATTTACTGTTTTACGATTCTCACATTTTTAGTAAAAAAATTATAAATATACTTCTGACTTTATTTTCTTTCTTTTTATAAAAATACCAAATCGCACATTTCTTGAGAAGTCGATTTTCGAGTTTCTATTGCATTATTTTTATTTTTCTTTCAAAGCCTTTGCAATTACTGGTAGCGAAAATAGGATTTTTATTCTTATGTCTTTAATTCTATTTTTCTTGTTTTGTATGATTAACATGCTGTTTGTTCGCAACAGCTTACAATATCTTTTTATGAGTGTTGACAATTATTGTATGTGGCAGATGAAGTTGGAAAATATATTTTTTTGCATTGCTGTTAATCTCTGTAATATTTAAAAACCAGCGAAAAAACTTACATAATTTATAAATTTCTTATACATTTTTATTGCTATGTGTTAATGCATTTATATTAGTTTCTATCCATTCAAAAAAGAATAAATTAGAATTATAATATTAATGAGAAAAATAATTGCATCAAATTAAAAGGATCTTGAATTATACAATTTAATCGGTAAAAATATAGTTACAAAAATGTAGAAAAATGCATGTTCCATGCTATATTACAAGCATAGAAATTTGTATTGATCGTATTTTATTTTGTAAATTCTTATTTAAACTTTCATTACAATAACATTAAATGATTTTTAATAAAGAATATAAAACTGATCGGACATAAAAATATTTTAACGAAATTTTATTGATTAATGTAAATTGTAAAATAGATTCTATGCACAATAATTATTTTAAATTGTACTTGTTTTCTTACGAGCTTAATATCAATGAACATAATTACAACCTTTCAACACGAAAAATGATTCTTTTATGTACACATACGTTTTTATACTTAAGTATGTTAAAGTCAAAAAGTTTCTTCTTTACCAAAATGTTTATTCTCAAACTTTTTAA
Organism: Ormyrus pomaceus; assembly: GCA_900474385.1. Classification (NCBI taxonomy): domain Eukaryota; kingdom Metazoa; phylum Arthropoda; class Insecta; order Hymenoptera; family Ormyridae; genus Ormyrus; species Ormyrus pomaceus. The sequence continues at coordinate 14,321 of UCOM01002664.1, read as the reverse complement.
CTTAAATACTTTAAGTACTTAGCCAATCTTTATTAAACTATTTATAAAAATAGTATATGACCATGCATCTTAAATGAAACTTGAAAGTTTTTTCGCTGGTGTTAACAATATACAACGCTGCACAATGAATACGAAAATACGAGATTTCGGAGAATGATATTCTTTTCTTATGCTTTCGTGTACGAGGGTTATGGTACGTGGTACAGAGACTTTGTAAGTACACTATAATTTATAAATTATTCTATGCGTTATAAATTTTCGTGTCGATAGCGATAATTGTCATCGAGAGTAGAAAAGATAGGCGAACAAAAAATCGATATTTACAGATGATAGAATTGCGCAATAATCTAACATTTTTTTCTTTATTTAACTAGAACTTACAAAAAGTTGGGCCTAGACTTTCTCAACTCACGTTTTATCACCCTATTCATTTTCTGCCGCTGAATGAAAATCAGATGACAAACAAGTCGCAACATAATTTTTTTATATAATTTTTCGCCTTTTCTTAATATTTTATCAAAAAACGAAAAACTTAAAAGAAAGGATTAAAATAAAATTGAAAATTAAGAAAAAATACGAGTAAAAATGATTGCATGAAATATAAAACAAATTTGTTTAATTTAAAATATACAGATATCTGAATTTCATTCACAAGGCTCGGTTGGAATGATCGCAATAAAATTGATTTGTTGAAAGATGGCTCTACATATATTTTTACATAACTAACGAACTTCATTTAATTTCCTAACGAATCGAGCCTAGAAATCGTCGCAAACAATGTGAAGATATTACATTCAAACTGTTTGATATAACACCTCCACATACTAATTCACGGTAAGAAAGTACCATAGTGAAATTGAAGTCTTTTTTTAATCATTTCACAATTATTTCGTATATAATAAAATATTTATTTAATTAAAAAATGCCTAAATTTTTCATAATTTTGAATATTTCTTAAATCATAAGAATAATAAGCATACTTACAATATGCATGAAAAGCAGTCAAATATTCTCAAATTTTCTAAAATTTACTTATTTAATTCTAAAATATTATTCAGTTTCACTATAATTTCCTTCTTTCGTATTACTTAAACTTCACCAACTTTTCCCCAGTTTGCTAATGATAAGCTACTAGTCTTTATCTTTTACATCTTTTCAAGAAAGCTAAATTTCTTTGATCTAAATTATAAAAAAAAAGTTAAAAGAAAATAAAATTACAGAACTGCTTTTATATCACCGACGATTGCCTACATTGGCGCGAGAGTGAGATCATTGGGCACGTCGGTTAAAAAAATCAAATGCTCTTTTTAATTTAGCCGTTGTTTAGTTAGTATCTAAATAATTGTGTCCTACACAATGCTTCTTTCTCTAGAAACTTTTTGTTGTCGATTAACGCTTTAAATATGATGATCCTCTTTTCATTTTTATAACTACACATTTTCCTAAGCTTTTCAAAAATATGCGCGCTTTGCTGGTTAGATAACTTAACCTTTTTCCATTGTTTCTAAGCGAATTGACACGTTCATACGATAATATTATTTTCTTCATTTTATATCATCGTTTTTTTTATAAGATTTAATGTCAAAGTACAAGAACATCAAATGTAAATTCAGAAAAATTTCATGTATAAGCCCATTTTTTACTTTATATGTACTGAAATTTCATTGAATTTTATGTGACTTAGCAACATCTTAAGTAAAAATTTTAAAATCGCCTACATCTTACACTGGACTCGAATTAGAAAATGATCGAACAATCATTTTCAATATTTTTTTTTTTTGTTTTATTACAGATTTTATTTTACAAATATGTGTATACTAAGAAGTATATCACAGCATATTTGTATTTATTATGTAAATAGTTTTTTTCAAGAAAAATACAGATGTACGCGAATATTTTGATTGCGCTTTTGTTTTAATGAGGATTATTAATGCATTAATTTACGTTCCTGAGTAATTTTTCGAACTGATGTTATATGATTTTATCTTTATTTTTTCGAGCTTCATTAATTTACGTATTTACAAAAAGCGCGACTCTGAATTATTTCATTTTAATTTGGCAGTGACTGAATAAATCGTCTCTTTCTTGCATTATTGTTGTTACTGTTACTTTAAAAAAAAATCTAAATTACAGCCTAAAATATTTCATCATAGCACGATAAAAATTGTCCATATTAATAACGCAACATTACATCAATTAATTTCTGTAAAGATCAATTATTCGGTTACTTCCCTGTCAAAAAAACTTAGAAGACAAGAAAAGCACGCAACATGAAATTATACTTTCAAATATCCAAGTATTAAATTAGAAAGAAATAGTCTCCATAATTACATTTCACTTTAAATAAGTCAAAAATCTAAGCATTGTATTCATGATTCTTTTTTCGTATCTCTTAAATCACATTAAAAAGCTAGAACATGCTTCGATAATAGAAGCAAAAAACGTGTAAAAAATTATCACTCGCCGAAGGACTGCAATTTTACAATATTATAAAGTCCCTTCACGATTTAAAAATTCAATAGGGGAAAAGTAAGAAAGAAAGATATAATTAAGCTAACAAGAGTCTTGTCCTTTGTACACTACATAACGAAAAAATTATTTCTTCGTCAAACGAACGGGGTAACTTACACACTTCGTACTTTGAACAGACTTTACACTTTAAAGTAAATCCTGTACGGGAAAAAACAGGCGAGTAACACAGCTATTTTATATTTCAGCCGTCTGCAGGCTAAAGCTTAGAATGATTTCATCATTGTAATAACAAATACAACTTCTATCGCGAAATTCATCCTATTATCGATTTTAACAGTCACTTCGCTGTCACTATCACAATATTTTTCCGTACAGTTTGTTTCTTTTTTTATAACACAGAACACGTGAACTTTAACACTTGCTTCAGTCTAGTCCAAGGTAGTCCAGGTATCTGTGCTCGTCTTCGTCTCAGGAGCCCTGAGAACCCAATTGCGGTGGCGTCATCTGTTGCTGCTGTTGTTGATTTAATTGCTGTTGCTGCTGTGGTTGCTGTTGTGGCTGCTGCGGTTGCTGTTGTTGTTGTTGTTGTTGTTGTTGTTGTTGCTGTTGCTGTTGCTGTTGCTGTTGCAGAATGTGTTGTTGTTGTTGCTGCTGTTGTTGCTGGTGATGCTGTTGATGGTGTTGCTGCTGTGGCTGCGGCGGTGCATGCAGAGTGAAATTATCATAAACATCCATGAGATCGCGCATTCTGTACTCTTCCAGACATACGAAACCTTCAAGAGAGGGAGATTGCTTTCGTGCACATTCCATACAATGGACTACGTGACGTTTCTCTTGCTCTCGTATGAAGAGAATGTTGAACACTTCGATCTGAAATAACAAACATGATTTTATTTATAATAATAAAAGATAATAATTTTACTTTTTTAGAAGGTGGCTAATTTAATTTTCAATACTATGAAAATCATGAATTACCTCGCATTGCCCGCAATAGTGTGAAGCTTCGTTCTTGCCTCTGCCGTGGAAACGCACTTCGACGCTTTTGGACTTGACGAATTCGAGTATCAGGCAGCAGTGGCGCATCGTCCTCATAAGGCAGTTCTTTATAAGTTCAAATAACCGTCTGTCCGAAACCTTAATATTCCTCGCCAGGTTCCACGAGAGATGAACCATCGGCACTATGGACTTGAACGACTGAAGTTTATTCCACTCATATCGTTCAATTGCCAGCTGATACTGACGTGCTGTCAATGGACCAACATTCCACGCGATGTTATTGCACCAGCCAACTGCTTGCACCCAATGAACGCAGCCTAAAAGTTTTCATGATTGTGATTATACTACTATTTTTATACCTTTAGATTAGTAGATTTGAACAGCTTTGTAGTTTTTAGATACGTACCAGCATTAACCCAAACAAGATCTCCAGGTCTCTGTAAAAACCTGTAGACAGGGACATTTTCCTCGTACAAGTCTTCCATTGATGGCCACCAACTACCATGGAGGTAATTGATACTGTTGCGCTCACAAAGAGATTGAATAACCCCCCAATAAGCATCAGGTACTGCGAACCACTCACAGTCTCCAGGCCCAATGTTAATATTTATTGAACAGAAGTTATTGTTTTCTTGATGTCCTGGTGTTCGACTACCAGGCACCTTAATAAACGTCAAATGAATAATTAATTAGCAAATTGATAAATGTAATGCAACAAAGCTTTAAATTAAATTTAAATGTACCTTCATGTAAAGTTGAACTGTATTCATACCCAGAATAACATGACCAACATGACTGAGCATATTGCCAGCAGATACAACTCTAGCAAAGGCAGGTAATTTCATAAGCTCCTGTAGTTGTGCTTTCCACTTTCTCTCGTCAGACAAATCCACGTTTGTACCGAATCTCAACATTTTGGAGCCCGATTTACCGGGAAGTCCGTAAATGTTTTTCTTCCTCTTAACGTTGATACCCGTGCTATCTTTCGAATCACTGTCTGATAAATTGGCGGTTGATGTGTGAATACCTTGTGATTTTTCTCGTTCCTCTCTTAAACTGTCCTGAAAACTGGAGGCTTGGTATTGAGCGTATTTGGCGATAGTCGTATGGCTACGATGACTGATGCATCCCCAAACTTTCCTTGCCAAAACAGGATCCCAATTCTCGTCACTCGTCTGTTGAAGTTGCGTTCGCACTTCTATTGTATGGTCAGGATTAGCCTCCACTAGCGTTTTCGTTGAAAACAGACCGAGGTCAAGTTTCAAAGCCGCTGCTAAGCCTGTTGACCAAGTAATTTATTTTAATTTTTTAATCTTAAATTTAGAATCTGAGCTGACCAACGAATTTAACTTACCTCTTACGACGGCAATAGGGTGCTTCAGGCAGAATTCCTGCAGTATCGGACTGAACACGTCCTTCTTGTTTTCCAGAAAGACACTGGGTGTGGGCGGCAGTAGTTGTTCCTTCGTAAGCCTTTGGCTGGGTGGATCTGGCGGTGCTGGCGGTGGCGAGCGATCACTCAATATCGAACAGTTCGGTACACCCTTCAGTACTCGTGATCTGCATAAATCTACGATTGTCTTCGAGTCCATATCAATATTAAATTCGGGTTCGGCTTGAGTCTCGCAAAGGCGTTCTAGTCTTAACACAGGCTCACGATGTAGAGTCGACTCTACTTTATTTGTGCTGGATGTCGCTTCACACTTTATCGTCTCTACAGACGGTTTGGATTCTACTTTTGGAGTTGCTGGTTGATCGTCTACTTTCTCAACCTAAAAGGTCAATAGATTTAAGATTAGTGATTCATAAAAAAAGCTTATTTTCTGAAATATTACAAGATAAAAAGAACATTTATTTTACCTTGACTTCTTTGATCTTCTCTCCCTCGTTCTCTAGATTCGACGGCGAGAATGGTCCAGAACTGAGTGTACCATTGTTCATGATAGGTTGCTGAGACTCTTCCTTGACATCCAAGCCCTCGGAGCCAAAGTGCTTCAGCAAATCTTCAGCCAAAGAGGTCGCGATATCCTTCTGCGAGAGTAGAGCCTGCAGTTCCTGATCCGTCACACCCAAACCAGCATCCTTATTCACCCCATTGCTGCCGCTGTTAGCAGAGGAGCTGCCCTCGGGGTAGCTGCTCGTGGTCGAGGAGATCTGCGTGTAGCCCTGGGCTCCGTACTGACCCTGGAACTGCTGACTGCCGAACTGACCGCCGGTGCCTGCTGGCTGTTGACCCTGTATCGGCTGCTGCTGCCGCTGCGGGTAGTTGGGATCCGAAGCGGATTTGTAAGGCATACCCGCCGCTTGACAGTTGCCCGTTGCCGCCGGTGCGTTGTACCCCACGTTCGAGTCCGAGAAACCCGTTTGTAAGGCCACTGTACCACTTTGCTGTAAAATTTTTTAATAATTATATAAGTGTTTAATGCATGGAGACTTTAATAAAGTGCACGTCAATCAAAGAAAATTCATGTGCCTTATCGATTATGCGATCGACTGCTTTATGAATAATAAATTCAGTATTGTGCAATTGTATAAAATTATAGAGAATTTTCAGTCAAATTGAATGTTTTTTTATACTAAAGTTAAATTAACTCTCAAAATCTCTATCGCCGTATGATTAATTCGTTAATAAGTAATCAAAGGCCTTCCATTTTCAAAGAACAAAAGATCGAAGCACACGTGCAATCTATCCTCTAATCTTCGCAAAAAAATCAAAAGCCGCGAACTACTCATTACTAGCTTGACAAACAAACATAATATCCAGACTAACCGGTTGCTGGGGCATGTATCCCTTGATAACGCCGCCAGGTTGAGCTTGCGCGAGCGCGTATCCCATCGGGTAACCGGGCTGGCCAGGTCTGAGACCGCGCTGCGCGGCCTGTTGCTGCTGCAGTCTGAGCTGCTGTTGGTGCTGCTGCATGGCTCGGTATTGGTGCTGCAGCTGATAGAGCAGGCCCGACTGCTGCGGCGTGAGACTGGCATGGTTCTTTTGCAGATACTGCAGCATCTGCAGCTGCTGCGGCGTCAGGTAGTAGGCCGGCGGCCGCTGCGGCTGCTGCGGTGGCTGCTGACCCGGCTGCTGTGGATTTACATCCTCAGGCTGTAAGTGCAGAGAGCGTTCCGGAGAGGGATGTGTTAGTTGTTAGGTTTTATTCGAGAGATATTTTGTGAGATTGTGTGGTGTTATGTTGTGTTTGCTTGAGCCCATTGAGCTGATCAACGATTTTAATAATCAGCAATTGCAAGCAGTTTAATCGTTCGATAAGTTAGTCAAGTATGTTGAATATGGTATTAAAATTAGCATAAATATGGCAATGAAGTTAGAGTGCTTTTAAAAGTAATACTGAGATGAAATGTACAAAGTCGATTGAATAATAAATGGGCGAATGTAAGAATATTTTCTCAATGAGTTCTAAATGTTAAAATTAATGGGATTGTATTTGTTGCGCAAAAATATAATTTTGAAATAAATGAAAAATTGATAATGAAAAAAAATATTATATGCGTGTGTGTGATGTATGAGTATAAAAAATGCACATGCATTGGAGGCTTATGTTCTGTTAATCTAATTCTAACAGCTCATTGGCATCAAAAGCATAAAAGGAATACAGAGAGTTAACTGAACGAAAATTCACTAAAATAAAATCATTTAAAAAATACGTTTCCATAACGGCAGCTAAAGATTCTGCATTGCATAAAAAGGTATTTTCGATGAATAATTTTATTTTACCACACATCGCTGATTGCCACTCTAAGCTTATACAAATATCCGGCTTTCGGACCGGGTAAGTGCATGTACTCGTAGATGTTCGGGGCCAATTGTGCTCCGGATACGTAGGAGAAACCTACGCCGAGTACAGCTCGGACGAGGAACATAAAATTCAAATGTTAACGAATGATTTTAAAAGCATCTATTCGTGAACACTTAAAGCTTACGTCCCCCATCCTCCGGACACTATTGAATGTGACAATAGACGAACAACAAAGCAGTCTAGTGGTGAACGTTTTTTTAATTTGGGTTTATTAAGTTTCTCTTGAAAAACTTGGATCGGGTTAAATCACTACTAGATTACAGAAGCTATGCACCTATTGACACGTCAATAGAGTCCGGACGATGATGGAGGCTTTAGATATTACGTTCTGAATTTGAAAAAATTTAAAGTTAGTTATTATAATTAATATTATTATTATAAATATGATGAGTTCGAATTTCGTTGTGGGTGATATTTTTATCAAGCAAAACTAATATTCTCATTAGATCTCAATAAAAATTGCTTCTATGAATTTCTTCTAAAACTGCATCTTCAAATTTACTGTTGCAATTTTTTTGCCAGATAATTTATTAGCCAATGCTCATCTCCAAATGGCAAATAATAAAAAGAAAAACAAGATTCACGTACTGTTGAAGACTGATGATTGAAATGATTCATAAATAAATGCTCACAAAATGATACTTTAGACAAAATATATCATCCACAAAAGTGAGACAAACCATATATCTAACAGAATACTAATTAATAATGACTATCCAACCGCGCGACATCGGAATTTCGCGACTCCTCCGATGTGCAAGAATTCGCATTTCGCCGACAGGCGACGCACCTTGAATCGCTTGAGGTTCGGGTTCTGGCCCTGTGGGTAAGGCGGCGGTGGACCGGACGGTCCGCCGGAGTACTTGTAGCCCGGCTGGCCGGCCGCCTGCTGTTGCTGTTGCTGCTGCTGCTGCCGGCTCGACAGCTCCGCGCTGATCGGCATGTTCCAGGCTTCTTCTATCGACGGCAGCTGGCGACGCCTGGGGGTGCACAAAGAGTACGGGTTCAGCATTGTCGCTTGTAATTTAGAATTTCAATTACGAAATAGTCAGGTGGATTTATTCACGGATAAAGTCATCTGTCCGTCGTCAAGTCGATGTAATCGGCGAGGAGGCAAGATCTCGACTAACGATTTCAAGATTTAAGTCCTACGTTTCTGATCGGGAGGGGATGCAAACGTAAATAGAATCTAAAGGTTCTTGACATTAGAGTTTCGCGCGTAAACACTGTAGATCGCAACGTTTGTACTTAAGTGGCTTTGTTCTTCGTGCAATTTCAATATTTATGTTTATCTTTTAAACGAGCATTTATAATTAACCCTTTCAGAACTGAATGAAATATAGCCATGATATATAACTTTTTTAAGTATATTTTGACTTGTTATGGCCTAAGTATAAGATTTAAGTGGTAAAAAAAAAATATATATATATATCTACGTATGTACGTGCATAATTCCAAATATAAGTGTATAAATACATCTCTAATGATCAGTATGTACATTCCAATGTACATTGGGTCTGAAAGGGTTAATACTTTAAAGACCGCAAAGCATTAATCACAAACACTAAGACGTTAATACACAAGATTATTCTCCGAAAATTTGCTGTTGTAAATCAGTGCCCATCGATCGAAAACTGAGAAAATCCCCCGATACTCACTTAGTGGCGACAGACGGCATGGGTGCTTGGCTGAGATGACTCTGCAGGAAGCTGATGCGTTGCTGGAGCGAAGGGTTCATTGGACCAGCGCCGGCCGACTTGGCACCGCTCAGCTGGCTGTTCAGCGAGCCGTTGGCGCAGTTGGGCGTGTTGTTGTTGCCCCTGTAAAAAAAGCAAGACCGAGATAATCAGAACGTGCGTCCCCGCGCCGTCAGGCGTTGGTCTGTCGGCCAGGTGAGAGCTTTTGCCAGGGCCTGATTTTGGTGCCTGGCAAAGGTGGACACCTGAAGCACCGTTGACTTACGTACAAGGAGACCGTTTTGCTTTCAACGGGGTTTGGGTGGTATGGAATTGCTATTTTGCGACTTACATCGTGTGTGATAACGTTCAGAGCTCAGAGCTCGTTTGAAGGCTTTGGCGAGGGTGAGAGAGTCTATGATTAAGATCAGTTACATGGTTTTAAAATGTTAGTGGATGGAGGACACCGGAATCATGGCTTTTGTCAAGAACAATATGAAGTTTTTTTCTCTAGCTTAGTTTTCTTTTTTTTTTTTTTTTTTGTGGCAAATTTTATGAAAATTAGCTCGCGCGAACTTTTCATGGAAGGGAGCAAATCTTCACGCAATTGCGTTTCCAATTGATGAATTCAAGAAGCTCAAAGTTAAATTCAGCATATAACTTTGAACAGAGAGCTTCAATTGTCTCTACTCATTTTTAGTCTATGATTCAAGTTCACGACAGAATTTTTACATGCAAATATATAAAAATTTCGTAGAATGTATGATATATATATATATATATATATGTGGTTCCTTTATTGCGCTTGCATGTCTTGATGAACCAGAAATCGGCACCACTAATTACTTTGAAAAAGAAAATTTTTGTTTATTTACGTCATGTGATTATCTTTATGAAAGTAATTTATAATTTGTATATACCTTTAATAATCTTGAAAAAAACCTGACGTCTCCGACAAAAAAAATCTAAAATCTATATAGATGATCAATCAAAATTCAAGCACGTATCTATTCATTACTCGTTTATTCATTATTTATAATTACTATTCAAGTATATCAACACAGTTTCACTGTCTTCGCCAGCATCTTATTATTATAAAAATTCATAAACCAGTTAAAGAGATCCACAATCAAGAAATCAATCACAGTCATTCCTTCCGAACCACCACACTTTAGCGCGCGTGACAAAAGTTTCAGCCTAAAAAACGAAGCAAACGTCGTACAAGTTTAAAAATTCCATTCATCAAAGATCATCAAAGAGCTCGCCAATAAAGAAATCAGAACAAAACACGTCTTTTCCAAGATAACCAGTGGTGTCGACGACTGCGTCCATCCTCTCCTATCGCGCAACAAAGTAACCCCGCAACAAGGCACGTCTCGCGATCGCTCTTCCCTCCTCCCTCTTTTACCTCGACGCGTTGACGTAGCAGACGAGGGCGTCCTTGGGCTGGCTGTGGCTCTCGTAGAGGATGCCCAGGTTCGTCCAGGCGGCCGAGTGCTGCTTGTCCAGCTGGACCGCGCAGACGTAGGCCTGGAGGGCGTCGAGCGGCTGGTTCTGCTGCTGGTAGAGGATGCCTATGCTGCACCAGGTGTCCGCGTTGCCCTCGGACTTTTCCACGGAGTTTCTGTAGTAGGATAGATCGGGTGAATTACGCGGAGACTCGTCCGTCTCTGACGAATCGTTTGCGAAGTAACGATCGCTAGCGTCGCTTCGAGCGAGAAGGGTGGATAAAAAATAAAACAAAAAAAACAAAACAAAAAAAAAAATTATAAAGCCTCTGCAAGGTGAGAAATTTTTGGGGAACGCTCGCGGGAGAGTTTGCTCGATGTTGAGGGCGAAACTCTGCCGCAACGTTCGCGAAAACATTTGTCCCCTTGGGTTAGTAATTGCAGAGAGAAAAAATAATGTTTCAAATCGTAGAGCGAACTGAAAATAAAGTGAAGTAGCATGGAGAGTAGGGAAATAGATTTGAAAGATTATTTAGGGTTAGTGAATAAGGGTCGGTTTATGCACACAGGAATTTTAAATGTTTCGTTGTGTACGTTTAGCATGATAAATCTATATATAAATTTAAAGAATGTTAAAGAGTGCGCAATGTTCAAGTGATTCTTAGGTGCATAAACCAACGCGTATCGTAAAATTAGATAATAATGCAGAATTCAAAATAAGCGAGAAAATTTAAATAATATGGTATATGTATATATTATAACTAAGTTGCTTCCTTCGCAAATAAAACAGTTTATTTTATCTTCTAGATTAGAGCAATCACTTTATGACCGCGAGCTGCTTTTTGTTTTCAACGATACAATCCTAAAGCGATAAAGAAACAATAATAAACTTGCGGTTTCAAAACGATTACATCTTAAAATACACTTTTACGTAATGTTGTTGAAAACAAAATTATATTCAATTTTTAAGATTCCACGGGCAAACTCTAAAAATAAAAAAGTAAGCGATATTTATGAAACGAATAAATCCAACAACGAAGCAAAAACCGAATTTGCAATCCTTGCGCAAGAAATCGCCATGAATAATTCAACGAAAATAAATTCCACTCCATATATATATAATATTTAATTAAAAATTCTCCCCTCGGCGAACCGAAGAAAAGCCGCTTGAATTTCCACGAGCGCCCGAAGCTCGCGTCTCGAAATAGCGCGGCCGGCGAACGCGAACGCCGTCCGCAAGGGCGCGATTCAACGCGTACAAAAGGAAGCTCGTCCGTAACCCGCGATCCTGTGTAACGCGCCTCAAAAAAAGAGACCGCGGGGACGCATTCTTTCCGCGCCTTGGCGGCCGGGGCAAAAAGAGGGACTGTATGTACTCTCGATCGGCTCGGGGCGGCCTCCTCACCTGTAAGCGATGAAAGCATCGTGAACTTGCCCGGATGCGGCGAGGCAGCGGCCGAGTAGGTAGAGGCTCTGTCCGCTCTTCGGCTCGGCCTCGATCGACTTCTGCAGGCAGTGGATCGCTATCGCTTGCTTCTGCTGCTGCGTTACTCCCAAGATCGCGTGGTCAACCACGTGGTACATCCATCCTGGAACAGGGGGAGAGAGGGGGGTTAGTTCGCTCGAATCTTCGTGGCTTTGAGATTTTCGGCCGTTTTTCACTCGGCGTTGCAATTGTGTCAGCTGACTTTAAGCTGATCCTTTTAATATACTAGGGTAAGTATCTTAGCATGTTCATTTTACATTACAGTAATATTAAAAAGCAAACATTTGGGAATTATTTGTATCAACAACACTCCAATGAACATAATGTAATATATTCATTTACACGTGACTAATAACCGAACGCAACCACAAGTTCAATCCCCCGGCATAGTATGGAACAACAAAACAATCGTAAAGACGTGATCTTTCTTAGAAAACTGATTATACCTTTAAAAATAGGTCAAAAGCCGTCTCCCCGCGTAAAAACCATAATCCTGCAATCCTCCGTCGTCGATTTAAACACAGCCTCCACGCAACCTCGCAATTTAAATTCCCGATCCGCGCACAGCACAAAACAGTTACACAACAATCAGCTCGACGTATTGTCTCGCTTGGCACACAACTTCTCCACGATCAGCAGCGGCAGCAGCAGCAGCAGCATCGCCAAAAAAAGCCAACGTCTCTCGTAGCAAGGAGCCTCTCGCTTGCGCGCCTTATATCCTCTCTCCCCCGTCCGGTTTTTCCTCTCCCGGCGCAGTCAGTCACGTAGGCCCGGCACGGCGGCGAGGCGGCGAGGCAGCGAGCGTTAGGCCCAGCCGGCGCTAACTGAATAGATTTTCGCAGGTATGGGGCTCCTAACGCACGGCGAGGCCTGGGGTGGCCGCCACTTTTCCCCTCCCCTGCCCTTTTCTCGGGAGCGAACGCGCCCCACTCCTCCGTTTTTCTGTGCGCCGCTTCCCCCGGGAGAGAGAGAGAGAGAGAGCCGGCTGATGTGTAACGACCGACCGATCGGATGATCGTTGCGAGATACTCCTACTAGTCGGAAGGTGCGGGTTTAAAGGTACGCTGGTTTGTGGGGCTACTTCCGCCGGACGGGATTTCGAGGATTCGGGCTATAAGAGATCGCTTGACGTTTATCAAATTTGTGAGTCGCGTGTTTTGTCGAGTTTGAAATTAATTCTCTTCCTTAAACGTCAATTTGACGAATTGAATCTTTTCTTGACTGAATCTCGACAGGCAAAAATTGGTCTCGGAAGCCGTCCAAAGCTGATCAAAAACTTGTCGACGCTTTTATAAAAAGTACACTTAGCCACTGCCGCTCTCTCTTAAGCCTTCCAAAAACAGTGGAAACCCCCCGAAATCCCAACAAATCCACCGTCAAAAGATCCTCGAACAATCGTCCAAATAAAAAAAAGGGAACAATACGCGTCCTCTCTCTCTCAAGAACAAATCGTCAAACAGCTCTCTCGCTCTAAGCGTGCACCTAAGCGTCGATGCACGTGCAGCCCGGCACGGCGTCAATGTCGCCGGCTCTCTTCCCCTCCCGTCCCTCCGTCCTGGGAGCGATCTCGAGTTGTACCGCCGCTCTCTCTCTCTCTCTCTCTCCCCCGAAAACATAGGCGTAGAGCGCGGGGGAGAGAATCGGATGATTCGTCGACGGCGAAAGTGCATACGAGCGTGCTGCGACGCTTTGGGGAAGCTGCCGGATTAGGGGGGGATTCGAATCGAAGGAGCTGGGATGTTATTTAAATGGCTGGTGCTGCGGTAATTTCTGGCTCGGCTGGAAATATCAGACGGAGCGGTGGATCGGTTTGGAATCGGGTTGGAAAAGAGGTGTAAAAATTGTTTTCGACGGATTTTGCTTTACTTTTGCGCAGCGATTGAAACAGGAACGAAAACTATAACAGAATCCTCGCCTAAAATTATCATAATCAAATCCGAAAATAGGCCCGCCGGCAGCGCGGCAGAGCCTCGACGAAAAAGAAGAAGGAAGGCGAATAGGAGCAGCTTTGAGCGAGCCGAGGCGGGAGAAAGGGGAGAAAGAGAGAGAGAGAGAGGGAGAAAGAGTGGTACGGCACAGCCGGCCGACGACGAGCCAAGTCGCACGCTGGACTTGCGACAATTCGGGCGCATTAATGTTAATCGAGCGAATCAGGCGGCGCTGCGCCAATGAGCGATTAATTGAGAAAAATTGAGGCGCGTGTGGGCTACGAAACTCGTGGCTGTCTTTTTTAAAGGTTCCTTTATTCGGCTGGAAATTCGGAGCGTTGCAAACTGATTTTATTGGTCGTGCAGTGCGAGGCAATTTGCGGAATGGTGCACTGAGAAAAAAATTTCTTTAAATCAAAGAAAGCTTCATTACGGACAATCGGTTAAATATTTTGTTGATTCAAAGAAAATATTCTTTAATTCAAAGAAACCCCTTTTTAATG